>JAUCNB010000077.1:0-250000 GCA_033675215.1 Rhodiola kirilowii
TTTGTCTAAGTTCGTCCCAAGTTAGTCTCTTTCTAAGGACGAACTTAGACAAACCATAGAATGAGACTAACGAGACTAACTTGGGACGAACCAAGACAAACGTTAGTCTCATTCTAATGTTTGTCTAAGTTCATCCCAAGTTAGTCTCTTTCGAAGGACGAACTTAGACAAACCATAGAATGAGACTAACAAGACTAACTTTGGACAAACTAAGACAAACGTTAGTCTCATTCTAAGGTTTGTCTAAGTTCGTCCCAAGTTAGTCTCTTTCTAAGGATGAACTTAGACAAACCATAGAATGAGACTAACGAGACTAACGTGGGACGAACAAAGACAAACGTTAGTCTCATTCTAACGTTTGTCTAAGTTTGTCCCAAGTTAGTCTCTTTCTAAGGACAAACTTAGACAAACCATAGAATAAGAATAACGAGACTAAGTTGGGACGAACAAAGACAAATGTTAGTCTCATTCTAAGGTTTGTCTAAGTTCGTCCCCAGTTAGTCTCTTTCTAAGGACGAACTTAGACAAACCATTGAACGAGACTAACTTGGGACAAACTAAGACAAACGTTAGTCTCATTATAAGGTTTGTCAAAGTTCGTCCCAAGTTAGTCTCTTTCTAAGGACGAACATAGAAAAACCTTAAAATGAGACTTACGAGACTAACTTGGGACAAACAAAGACAAACGTTAGTCTCATTCTAAGCTTTGTCTAAGTTCGTCCCAAATTAGTCTCTTTCGAAGGACGAACTTTGACAAACCTTAAAATGAGACTAACGAGACTAACTTGGGATGAACAAAGACAAACGTTAGTCTCATTCTATGGTTTGTCTTAGTTCGTCCCAAGTTAGTCTCTTTTTAAGGACGAACTTAGACAAACCTTAAAATGAGACTAACGAGACTAACTTGGGACGAATAAAGACAAATGTTAGTCTCATTCTAAGGTTTGTCTAAGTTCGTCCCAAGTTAGTCTCTTTCTGTGGACGAACTTAGACAAACCTAAAAATGAGACTAACGAGACTAACTTGGGATGAACAAAGACAAACGTTAGTCTCATTCTAAGGTTTGCCTTAGTTCGTCCCAAGTTAGTCTCTTTCTAAGGACGAACTTAGACAAACCTTAAAATGAGACTAACGAGACTAACTTGGGACGAACAAAGACAAACGTTAGTCTCATTCTATGATTTGTCTAGGTTTGTCCCAAGTTAGTCTCTTTCTAAGGACGAACTTAGACAAACCATAGGATGAGACTAACGAGACTAACTTGGGACGAACAAAGACAAACGTTAGTCTCATTCTAAGATTTGTCTTAGATTGTCCCAAGTTAGTCTCTTTTAAAGAACGAACTTAGACAAACCTTAAAATGAGACTAACGAGACTAACTTGGGACAAACAAAGACAAACGTTAGTCTCATTCTAAGGTTTGTCTTAGTTCATCCCAAGTTATTCTCTTTCTAAGGACAAACTTAGACAAACCTTAAAATGGGACTAACGAGACTAACTTGGGACGAACAAAGACAAACGTTAGTCTCATTCTAAGGTTTGTCTTAGTTCGTCCCAAGTTAGTCACTTTCTAAGGATGAACTTTGACAAACCATAAAATGAGACTAACGAGACTAACTTGGGACGAATAAAGACAAACGTTAGTCTCATTCTATGGTTTGTCTAGGTCTGTCCCAAGTTAGTCTCTTTTTAAGGACGAACTTAGACAAACCATAGCATGAGACTAACGAGACTAACTTGGGACGAACAAAGACAAACGTTAGTCTCATTGTAACGTTTGTCTAAGTTCGTCCCAAGTTAGTCTCTTTCTAAGGATGAACTTAGACAAACCATAGAATGAGACTAACGAGACTAACTTGGGACGAATAAAGACAAACGTTAGTCTAATTCTATGGTTTGTCTAAGTTGGTCCCAAGTTAGTCTCTTTCTAAGGACGAACTTAGACAAACCTTAAAATGAGACTAACGAGACTAACTTGGGATGAACAAAGACAAACGTTAGTCTCATTCTAAGGGTTGTCTAAGTTCGTCCCATGTTAGTCTCTTTCTAAGGACGAACTTTGACAAACCTTAAAATGAGACTAACGAGACTAACTTGGGACGAACAAAGACAAACGTTAGCTTCATTCTAAGATTTGTCTTAGTTCGTCCCAAGTTAGTCTCTTTCTAAGTACGAACTTAGACAAACCTTAAAATGAGACTAACGAGATTAACTTGGGACGAACAAAGACAAACGTTAGTCTCATTCTAATGTTTATCTAAGCTCGTCCCAAGTTAGTCTCTTTCTAAGGATGAACTTAGACAAACCTTAAAATGAGACTAACGAGACCAACTTGGGACGACCAAAGACAAACGTTAGTATCATTCTAAGGTTTGTCTTAGTTCGTCCCAAGTTAGTCTCTTTCTAAGGACGAACTTAGACAAACCTTAAAATGAGACTAACGAGACTACCTTGGGACGAACAAAGACAAACGTTAGTCGCATTCTATGGTTTGTCTAAATTGGTCCCAAGTTAGTCTCTTTCTAAGGACGAACTTAGACAAACCATAAAATGAGACAAACGAGACTAACTTGGGACGAACAAAGACAAACGTTAGTCTCATTCTAAGGTTTGGCTAAGTTCGTCCCAAGTTAGTCTCTTTCTAAGGACGAACTTAGACAACCCTTAAAATGAGACTAACGAGACTAACTTGGGACGAACAAAGACAAACGTTTGTCTCATTCTAAGATTTGTCTTAGTTCATCCCAAATTAGTCTCTTTCTAAGTACGAACTTAGACAAACCTTAAAATGAGACTAACGAGACTAACTTGGGACGAATAAAGACAAACATTAGTCTCATTCTAAGGTTTGTCTAAGTTCGTCCCAAGTTAGTCTCTTTCTAAGGACGAACTTAGACAAACCATAGAATGAGACTAACGAGACTAACTTGGGATGAACCAAGACAAACGTTAGTCTCATTCTAAGGTTTGTCTAAGTTTATCCCAAGTTAGTCTCTTTCTAAGGACGAACTTAGACAAACCATAGAATGAGACTAACGAGACTAACTTGGGACAAACTAAGACAAACGTTATTCTAATTCTAAGGTTTGTCAAAGTTCGTCCCAAGTTAGTCTCTTTCTAAGGACGAACTTAGACAAACCTTAAAATGAGACTTACGAGACTAACTTGGGAAGAACAAAGACAAACGTTAGTCTCATTCTAAGGTTTGTCTAAGTTTGTCCCAAGTTAATCTCTTTCTAAGGACGAACTTAGACAAACCATTGAACGAGACTAACTTGGGACGAAAAGCGAGAAACGTTAGTCTCATTCTAAGGTTTGTTTAAGTTCGTCCCAAATTAGTCTCTTTCTAAGGACGAACTTAGACTAACCTTGAAATGAGACTTACGAGACTAACTTGGGACGAACAAAGACAAACGTTAGTCTCATTCTAAGGTTTTTCCCAAGTTAGTCTCTTTCTATAGACGAACTTAGACAAACCTTAAAATGTGACTAACGAGACTAACTTGGGACGAATAAAGACAAACGTTAGTCTCATTCTAAGGTTTGTCTAAGTTCGTCCCAAGTTAGTCTCTTTCTAAGGACGAACTTAGAAAAACCGTAAGGTGAGACTAACGAGACAAACTTGGGACGAACAGAGACAAACGCTAGTCTCATTCTATGGTTTGTCTAAGTTCATCCCAAGTTAGTCCCTTTCAAAGGACGAACATAGACCAACCTTAAAATGAGACTAACGTGACTAACTTGGGACGAACAAAGACAAACGTTAGTCACATTATAAGGTTTGTCTAAGTTCATCCCAAGTTAGTCTCTTTATAAGGACGAACTTAGACAAAACATAGAATGAGACTAACGAGACTAAGTTGGGACGAATAAAGACAAACGATAGTCTCATTCTAAGGTTTGTCTAAGTTCGTCCCAAGTTAGTCTCTTTCTAAGGACGAAATTAGACAAACCATAGAATGAGACTAACGAGACTAACTTGGGACGAACAAAAACAAACGTTAGTCTCATTGTAAGGTTTGTCTAAGTTCGTCGCAAGTTAATCTCTTTCTAAGGACGAACTTAGACAAACCTTAGAATGAGACTAACGAGACTAACTTGGGACGAACAAAGACAAACGTTAGTCTCATTCTATGGTTTTTCTAAGTTCATCCCAAGTTAGTATCTTTCTAAGGACGAACTTAGACAAACCATAGAATGAGACTAACGAGACTAACTTGGGACAAATAAAGACAAACGTTAGTCTCATTCTAAGGTTTGTCAAAGTTCGTCCCAAGTTAGTCTCTTTCTAAGAACGAACTTAGACAAACCTTAAAATGAGACTTACGAGACTACCTTGGGACGAACAAAGACAAACGTTAGTCGCATTCTATCATTTGTCTAAGTTGGTCCCAAGTTAGTCTCTTTCTAAGGATGAACTTAGACAAACCTTAAAATGAGACTAACGAGACTAACTTGGGACGAACAAAGACAAACGTTAGTCTCATTCTAAGGTTTGTCCAAGTTCGTCCCAAGTTAATCTCTTTCTAAGGACGAACTTAGACAAACCTTAAAATGAGACTAACGAGACTAACTTGGGACGAACAAAGACAAACGTTAGTCTCATTCTAAGATTTGTCTTAGTTCGTCCCAAGTTAGTCTCTTTCTAAGTACGAACTTAGACAAACCTTAAAATGAGACTAACGAGACTAACTTGGGGCGGATAAAGACAAACATTAGTCTCATTCTTAGGTTTGTCAAAGTTCGTCCCAATTTAGTCTCTTTCTAAGGACGAACTTAGACAAACCTTAAAATGAGACTAACGAGATTAACTTGGGGCGAACAAAGACAAACGTTAGTCTCATTCTAAGGTTTGTCTAAGTTCGTCCCAAGTTAATCTCTTTCTAAGGACGAACTTAGAAAAACCTTAAAATGAGACTAACAAGATTAACTTGGGACGAACAAAGACAAACGTTAGTCTCATTCTAAGGTTTGTCTAAGTTCATCCCAAGTTAGTCTCTTTCAAAGGACGAACATAGACAAACATTAAAATGAGACTAACGTGACTAACTTGGGACGAACAAAGACAAACGTTAGTCACATTATAAGATTTGTCTAAGTTCATCCCAAATTAGTCTCTTTATAAGGACGAACTTAGACAAAACATAGAATGAGACTAACGAGACTAAGTTGGGACGAATAAAGACAAACGTTAGTCTCATTCTAAGGTTTGTCTAAGTTCGTCTCAAGTTAGTCTCTTTCTAAGGACGAAATTAGACAAACCATAGAATGAGACTAACGAGACTAAATTGGGACGAACAAAAACAAACGTTAGTCTCATTGTAAGGTTTGTCTAAGTTCGTCCAAAGTTAGTCTCTTTCTAAGGACGAACTTAGACAAACCTTAGAATGAGACTAACGAGACTAACTTGGGACAAACAAAGACAAACGTTAGTCTCATTCTATGGTTTGTCTAAGTTCATCCCAAGTTAGTCTCTTTCTAAGGACGAACTTAGACAAACCATAGAATGAGACTAACGAGGCTAACTTGGGACAAACAAAGACAAACGTTAGTCTCAATTTAAGGTTTGTCAAAGTTCATCCCAAGTTAGTCTCTTTCTAAGGACAAACTTAGACAAACCGTAAAATGAGACTTACGAGACTACCTTGGGACGAACAAAGACAAACGTTAGTCGCATTCTATGATTTGTCTAAGTTGGTCCCAAGTTAGTCTCTTTCTAAGGACGAACTTAGACAAACCTTAAAATGAGACTAACGAGACTAACTTGGGACGAACAAAGAAAAATGTTAGTCTCATTTTAAGGTTTGTCTAAGTTCGTCCCAAGTTAATCTCTTTCTAAGGACGAACTTAGAAAAACCTTAAAATGAGACTAACGAGACTAACTTGGGACGAACAAAGACAAATGTTAGTCTCATTCTAAGATTTGTCTTAGTTCGTCCCAAGTTAGTCTCTTTCTAAGTACGAACTTAGACAAACCTTAAAATGAGACTAACGAGACTAACTTGGAACGAATAAAGACAACCATTTGTCTCATTCTAAGGTTTGTCAAAGTTCGTCCCAATTTAGTCTCTTTCTATGGACGAACTTAGACAAACCTTAAAATGAGACTAACAAGATTAACTTGGGACGAACAAAGACAAACGTTAGTCTCATTCTAAGGTTTGTCTAAGTTTGTCCCAAGTTAATCTCTTTCTAAGGACGAACTTAGAGAAACCTTAAAATGAGACTAACGAGATTAACTTGGGACGAACAAAGACAAACGTTAGTCTCATTCTAAGGTTTGTCTAAGTTCATCCCAAGTTAGTCGCTTTCAAAGGACGAACATAGACAAACCTTAAAATGAGACTAACGTGACTAACTTGGGACGAACGAAGACAAACGTTAGTCACATTATAAGGTTTGTCTAAGTTCATCCCAAGTTAGTCTCTTTATAAGGACAAACTTAGACAAAACATAGAATGAGACTAACGAGACTAAGTTGGGACGAATAAAGACAAACGTTAGTCTCATTCTAAGGTTTGTCTAAGTTCGTCCCAAGTTAGTCTCTTTCTAAGGACGAAATTAGACAAACCATAGAATGAGAATAACGAGACTAACTTGGGACGAACAAAGACAAACGTTAGTCTCATTCTATGGTTTGTCTAAGTTCATCCCAAGTTAGTCTCTTTCTAAGGACGAACTTAGACAAACCATAGAATGAGACTAACGAGACTAACTTGGGACAAACAAAGACAAACGTTAGTCTCAATTTAAGGTTTGTCAAAGTTCGTCCCCAAGTTAATCTCTTTCTAAGGACGAACTTAGAAAAACCTTAAAATGAGACTAACGAGACTAACTTGGGACGAACAAAGACAAACGTTAGTCTCATTCTAAGATTTGTCTTAGTTCGTCCCAAGTTAGTCTCTTTCTAAGTACGAACTTAGACAAACCTTAAAATGAGACTAACGAGACTAACTTGGGACGAATAAAGACAAACATTAGTCTCATTCTAAGGTTTGTCAAAGTTCGTCCCAAGTTAGTCTCTTTCTAAGGACGAACTTAGACAAACCTTAAAATGAGACTAACGAGACTAACTTGGGATGAACAAAGACAAACGTTAGTCTCATTCAAAGGTTTGTCTAAGTTCGTCCCAAGTTAATCTCTTTCTAAGGACGAACTTAGACAAACCTTAAAATGAGACTAACGAGATTAACTTGGGACGACAAAGACAAACGTTAGTCTCATTCTAAGGTTTGTCTAAGTTCGTCCCAAGTTAGTCTCTTTCTAAGGATGAACTTAGACAAACCTTGAAATGAGACCAACGAGACTAACTTGGGACAAACAACGACAAACGTTAGTCTCATTCTAAGGTATGTCTAAGTTCGTCCCAAGTTTGTCTATTTCTAAGGACGAACTTAGACAAACCATAGCATGAGACTAACGAGACTAACTTGGGACGAACAAAGAAAACGTTAGTCTCATTCTAAGGGTAGTCCTTAGTCTCTTTCTATAGACGAACTTAGACAAACCTTAAAATGAGACTAACGAGACTAACTTGGGACAAACAAAGACAAACGTTAGTCTCATTCTAAGGTTTGTCAAAGTTCGTCCCAAGTTAGTCTCTTTCTAAGAACGAACTTAGACAAACCTTAAAATGAGACTTACGAGACTACCTTGGGACGAACAAAGACAAACGTTAGTCGCATTCTATGATTTGTCTAAGTTGGTCCCAAGTTAGTCTCTTTCTAAGGACGAACTTAGACAAACCTTAAAATGAGACTAACGAGACTAACTTGGGACGAACAAAGACAAACGTTAGTCTCATTCTAAGGTTTGTCTAAGTTCGTCCCAAGTTAATCTCTTTCTAAGGACGAACATAGACAATCCTTAAAATGAGACTAACGAGACTAACTTGGGACGAATAAAGACAAACATTTGTCTCATTCTTAGGTTTGTCAAAGTTCGTCCCAATTTAGTCTCTTTCTAAGGACGAACTTAGACAAACCTTAAAATGAGACTAACGTAACTAACTTGGGACGAACAAAGACAAACGTTAGTCTCATTTTAAGGTTTGTCTAAGTTCGCCCCAAGTTAATCTCTTTCTAAGGACGAACTTAGACAAACCATTGAACGAGACTAACGAGGCTAACTTGGGACAAACAAAGACAAACGTTAGTCTCAATTTAAGGTTTGTCAAAGTTCGTCCCAAGTTAGTCTCTTTCTAAGGACAAACTTAGACAAACCGTAAAATGAGACTTACGAGACTACCTTGGGACGAACTTAGACAAACGTTTGTCGCATTCTATGCTTTGTCTAAGTTGGTCCCATGTTAGTCTCTTTCTAAGGACGAACTTAGACAAACCTTAAAATGAGACTAACGAGACTAACTTGGGAAGAACAAAGACAAACGTTAGTCTCATTCTAAGGTTTGTCTAAGTTTGTCCCAAGTTAATCTCTTTCTAAGGACGAACTTAGACAAACCATTGAACGAGACTAACTTGGGACGAAAAGCGACAAACGTTAGTCTCATTCTAAGGTTTGTTTAAGTTCGTCCCAAGTTAGTCTCTTTCTAACGACGAACTTAGACTAACCTTGAAATGAGACTTACGAGACTAACTTGGGACGAACAAAGACAAACGTTAGTCTCATTCTAAGGTTTGTCCCAAGTTAGTCTCTTTATATAGACGAACTTAGACAAACCTTAAAATGTGACTAACGAGACTAACTTGGGACGAATAAAGACAAACGTTAGTCTCATTCTAAGGTTTGTCTAAGTTCGTCCCAAGTTAGTCTCTTTCTAAGGACGAACTTAGAAAAACCGTAAGGTGAGACTAACGAGACAAACTTGGGATGAATAGAGACAAACGCTAGTCTCATTCTAAGGTTTGTCTAAGTTCATCCCAAGTTAGTCCCTTTCAAAGGACGAACATAGACCAACCTTAAAATGAGACTAACGTGACTAACTTGGGACGAACAAAGACAAACGTTAGTCACATTATAAGGTTTGTCTAAGTTCATCCCAAGTTAGTCTATTTATAAGGACGAACTTAGACAAAACATAGAATGAGACTAACGAGACTAAGTTGGGACGAATAAAGACAAACGTTAGTCTCATTCTAAGGTTTGTCTAAGTTCGTCCCAAGTTAGTCTCTTTCTAAGGACGAAATTAGACAAACCATAGAATGAGACTAACGAGACTAACTTGGGACGAACAAAAACAAACGTTAGTCTCATTGTAAGGTTTGTCTAAGTTCGCCCCAAGTTAGTCTCTTTCTAAGGACGAACTTAGACAAACCTTAGAATGAGACTAACGAGACTAACTTGGGACGAACAAAGACAAACGTTAGTCTCATTCTATGGTTTTTCTAAGTTCATCCCAAGTTAGTATCTTTCTAAGGACGAACTTAGACAAACCATAGAATGAGACTAACGAGACTAACTTGGGACAAATAAAGACAAACGTTAGTCTCATTCTAAGGTTTGTCAAAGTTCGTCCCAAGTTAGTCTCTTTCTAAGAACGAACTTAGACAAACCTTAAAATGAGACTTACGAGACTACCTTGGGACGAACAAAGACAAACGTTAGTCGCATTCTATCATTTGTCTAAGTTGGTCCCAAGTTAGTCTCTTTCTAAGGACGAACTTAGACAAACCTTAAAATGAGACTAACGAGACTAACTTGGGACGAACAAAGACAAACGTTAGTCTCATTCTAAGGTTTGTCCAAGTTCGTCCCAAGTTAATCTCTTTCTAAGGACGAACTTAGACAAACCTTAAAATGAGACTAACGAGACTAACTTGGGACGAACAAAGACAAACGTTAGTCTCATTCTAAGATTTGTCTTAGTTCGTCCCAAGTTAGTCTCTTTCTAAGTACGAACTTAGACAAACCTTAAAATGAGACTAACGAGACTAACTTGGGACGAATAAAGACAAACATTAGTCTCATTCTTAGGTTTGTCAAAGTTCGTCCCAATTTAGTCTCTTTCTAAGGACGAACTTAGACAAACCTTAAAATGAGACTAACGAGATTAACTTGGGACGAACAAAGACAAACGTTAGTCTCATTCTAAGGTTTGTCTAAGTTCGTCCCAAGTTAATCTCTTTCTAAGGACGAACTTAGAAAAACCTTAAAATAAGACTAACAAGATTAACTTGGGACGAACAAAGACAAACCTTAGTCTCATTCTAAGGTTTGTCTAAGTTCATCCCAAGTTAGTCTCTTTCAAAGGACGAACATAGACAAACATTAAAATGAGACTAACGTGACTAACTTGGGACGAACAAAGACAAACGTTAGTCACATTATAAGGTTTGTCTAAGTTCATCCCAAATTAGTCTCTTTATAAGGACGAACTTAGACAAAACATAGAATGAGACTAACGAGACTAAGTTGGGACGAATAAAGACAAACGTTAGTCTCATTTTAAGGTTTGTCTAAGTTCGTCCCAAGTTAGTCTCTTTCTAAGGACGAAATTAGACAAACCATAGAATGAGACTAACGAGACTAACTTGGGACGAACAAAAACAAACGTTAGTCTCATTGTAAGGTTTGTCTAAGTTCGTCCAAAGTTAGTCTCTTTCTAAGGACGAACTTAGACAAACCTTAGAATGAGACTAACGAGACTAACTTGGGACGAACAAAGACAAACGTTAGTCTCATTCTATGGTTTGTCTAAGTTCATCCCAAGTTAGTCTCTTTCTAAGGACGAACTTAGACAACCCATAGAATGAGACTAACGAGGCTAACTTGGGACAAACAAAGACAAACGTTAGTCTCAATTTAAGGTTTGTCAAAGTTCGTCCCAAGTTAGTCTCTTTCTAAGGACAAACTTAGACAAACCGTAAAATGAGACTTACGAGACTACCTTGGGACGAACAAAGACAAACGTTAGTCGCATTCTATGATTTGTCTAAGTTGGTCCCAAGTTAGTCTCTTTCTAAGGACGAACTTAGACAAACCTTAAAATGAGACTAACGAGACTAACTTGGGACGAACAAAGACAAACGTTAGTCTCATTTTAAGGTTTGTCTAAGTTCGTCCCAAGTTAATCTCTTTCTAAGGACGAACTTAGAAAAACCTTAAAATGAGACTAACGAGACTAACTTGGGACGAACAAAGACAAATGTTAGTCTCATTCTAAGATTTGTCTTAGTTCGTCCCAAGTTAGTCTCTTTCTAAGTACGAACTTAGACAAACCTTAAAATGAGACTAACGAGACTAACTTGGGACGAATAAAGACAACCATTTGTCTCATTCTAAGGTTTGTCAAAGTTCGTCCCAATTTAGTCTCTTTCTATGGACGAACTTAGACAAACCTTAAAATGAGACTAACGAGATTAACTTGGGACGAACAAAGACAAACGTTAGTCTCATTCTAAGGTTTGTCTAAGTTTGTCCCAAGTTAATCTCTTTCTAAGGACGAACTTAGAGAAACCTTAAAATGAGACTAACGAGATTAACTTGGGACGAACAAAGACAAACGTTAGTCTCATTCTAAGGTTTGTCTAAGTTCATCCCAAGTTAGTCGCTTTCAAAGGACGAACATAGACAAACCTTAAAATGAGACTAACGTGACTAACTTGGGACGAACAAAGACAAACGTTAGTCACATTATAAGGTTTGTCTAAGTTCATCCCAAGTTAGTCTCTTTATAAGGACGAACTTAGACAAAACATAGAATGAGACTAACGAGACTAAGTTGGGACGAATAAAGACAAACGTTAGTCTCATTCTAAGGTTTGTCTAAGTTCGTCCCAAGTTAGTCTCTTTCTAAGGACGAAATTAGACAAACCATAGAATGAGAATAACGAGACTAACTTGGGACGAACAAAGACAAACGTTAGTCTCATTCTATGGTTTGTCTAAGTTCATCCCAAGTTAGTCTCTTTCTAAGGACGAACTTAGACAAACCATAGAATGAGACTAACGAGACTAACTTGGGACAAACAAAGACAAACGTTAGTCTCAATTTAAGGTTAGTCAAAGTTCGTCCCAAGTTAATCTCTTTCTAAGGACGAACTTAGAAAAACCTTAAAATGAGACTAACGAGACTAACTTGGGACGAACAAAGACAAATGTTAGTCTCATTCTAAGATTTGTCTTAGTTCGTCCCAAGTTAGTCTCTTTCTAAGTACGAACTTAGACAAACCTTAAAATGAGACTAACGAGACTAACTTGGGACGAATAAAGACAAACATTAGTCTCATTCTAATGTTTGTCAAAGTTAGTCCCAAGTTAGTCTCTTTCTAATGACGAACTTAGACAAACCTTAAAATGAGACTAACGAGACTAACTTGGGATGAACAAAGACAAACGTTAGTCTCATTCAAAGGTTTGTCTAAGTTCGTCCCAAGTTAATCTCTTTCTAAGGACGAACTTAGACAAACCTTAAAATGAGACTAACGAGATTAACTTGGGACGACAAAGACAAACGTTAGTCTCATTCTAAGGTTTGTCTAAGTTCGTCCCAAGTTAGTCTCTTTCTAAGGATGAACTTAGACAAACCTTGAAATGAGACCAACGAGACTAACTTGGGACGAACAACGACAAACGTTAGTCTCATTCTAAGGTATGTCTAAGTTCGTCCCAAGTTTGTCTCTTTCTAAGGACGAACTTAGACAAACCATAGCATGAGACTAACGAGACTAACTTGGGACGAACAAAGAAAACGTTAGTCTCATTCTAAGGGTAGTCCTTAGTCTCTTTCTATAGACGAACTTAGACAAACCTTAAAATGTGACTAACGAAACTAACTTGGGACGAACAAAGACATATGTTAGTCTCATTCTAAGGTTTGTCTAAGTTCGTCCCAAGTTAGTCTCTTTCTAAGGACGAACTTAGAAAAACCGTAAGGTGAGACTAACGAGACAAACTTGGGACGAACAAAGACAAATGTTGGTCTCATTCTTAGGTTTGTCTAAGTTTGTCCCAAGTTAGTCCCTTTCAAAGGACGAACATAGACAAACCTTAAAATGAGACTAACGTGACTAACTTGGGACGAACAAAGACAAGCGTTAGTCACATTATAAGGTTTGTCTAAGTTCGTCCCAAGTTAGTCTCTTTATAAGGACGAACTTAGACAAAACATAGAATGAGACTAACGAGACTAAGTTGGGACGAACAAAGGCAAACGTTAGTCTCATTCTTAGGTTTGTCAAAGTTCGTCCCAATTTAGTCTCTTTCTAAGGACGAACTTAGACAAACCTTAAAATGAGACTAACGAGACTAACTTGGGACGAACAAAGACAAACGTTAGTCTCATTTTAAGGTTTGTCTAAGTTTGTCCCAAGTTAATCTCTTTCTAAGGACGAACTTACAGAAACCTTAAAATGAGACTAACGAGATTAACTTGGGACGAACAAAGACAAACGTTAGTCTCATTCTAAGGTTTGTCTAAGTTCATCCCAAGTTAGTCGCTTTCAAAGGACAAACATAGACAAACCTTAAAATGAGACTAACGTGACTAACTTGGGACGAACAAAGACAAACGTTAGTCACATTATAAGGTTTGTCTAAGTTCATCCCAAGTTAGTCTCTTTATAAGGACGAACTTAGACAAAACATAGAATGAGACTAACGAGACTAACTTGGGACGAATAAAGACAAACATTAGTCTCATTCTAAGGTTTGTCTAAGTTCGTCCCAAGTTAGTCTCTTTCTAAGGACGAACTTAGACAAACCATAGAATGAGACTAACGAGACTAACTTGGGATGAACCAAGACAAACGTTAGTCTCATTCTAAGGTTTGTCTAAGTTTATCCCAAGTTAGTCTCTTTCTAAGGACGAACTTAGACAAACCATAGAATGAGACTAACGAGACTAACTTGGGACAAACTAAGACAAACGTTAGTCTCATTCTAAGGTTTGTCAAAGTTCGTCCCAAGTTAGTCTCTTTCTAAGGACGAACTTAGACAAACCTTAAAATGAGACTTACGAGACTAACTTGGGAAGAACAAAGACAAACGTTAGTCTCATTCTAAGGTTTGTCTAAGTTTGTCCCAAGTTAATCTCTTTCTAAGGACGAACATAGACAAACCATTGAACGAGACTAACTTGGGACGAAAAGCGACAAACATTAGTCTCATTCTAAGGTTTGTTTAAGTTCGTCCCAAGTTAGTCTCTTTCTAAGGACGAACTTAGGCAAACCTTGAAATGAGACTTACGAGACTAACTTGGGACGAACAAAGACAAACGTTTGTCGCATTCTAAAGTTTGTCCCAAGTTAGTCTCTTTCTATAGACGAACTTAGACAAACCTTAAAATGTGACTAACGAGACTAACTTGGGACGAATAAAGACAAATGTTAGTCTCATTCTAAGGTTTGTCTAAGTTCGTCCCAAGTTAGTCTCTTTCTAAGGACGAACTTAGAAAAACCGTAAGGTGAGACTAACGAGACAAACTTGGGACGAACAGAGACAAACGCTAGTCTCATTCTAAGGTTTGTCTAAGTTCATCCCAAGTTAGTCCCTTTCAAAGGACGAACATAGACCAACCTTAAAATGAGACTAACGTGACTAACTTGGGACAAACAAAGACAAACGTTAGTCACATTATAAGGTTTGTCTAAGTTCATCCCAAGTTAGTCTCTTTATAAGGACGAACTTAGACAAAATATAGAATGTGACTAACGAGACTAAGTTGGGACGAATAAAGACAAACGTTAGTCTCATTCTAAGGTTTGTCTAAGTTCGTCCCAAGTTAGTCTCTTTCTAAGGACGAAATTAGACAAACCATAGAATGAGACTAACGAGACTAACTTGGGACGAACAAAAACAAACGTTAGTCTCATTGTAAGGTTTGTCTAAGTTCGTCCCAAGTTAGTCTCTTTCTAAGGACGAACTTAGACAAACCTTAGAATGAGACTAACGAGACTAACTTGGGACGAACAAAGACAAACGTTAGTCTCATTCTATGGTTTTTCTAAGTTCATCCCAAGTTAGTATCTTTCTAAGGACGAACTTAGACAAACCATAGAATGAGACTAACGAGACTAACTTGGGACAAACAAAGACAAACGTTAGTCTCATTCTAAGGTTTGTCAAAGTTCGTCCCAAATTAGTCTCTTTCTAAGAACGAACTTAGACAAACCTTAAAATGAGACTTACGAGACTACCTTGGGACGAACACAGACAAACGTTAGTCGCATTCTATGATTTGTCTAAGTTGGTCCCAAGTTAGTCTCTTTCTAAGGACGAACTTAGACAAACCTTAAAATGAGACTAACGAGACTAACTAGGGACGAACAAAGACAAACGTTAGTCTCATTCTAAGGTTTGTCTAAGTTCGTCCCAAGTTAATCTCTTTCTAAGGACGAACTTAGACAAACCTTAAAATGAGACTAACGAGACTAACTTGGGACGAACAAAGACAAACGTTAGTCTCATTCTAAGATTCGTCTTAGTTCGTCCCAAGTTAGTCTCTTTCTAAGTACGAACTTAGACAAACCTTAAAATGAGACTAACGAGACTAACTTGGGACGAATAAAGACAAACATTAGTCTCATTCTTAGGTTTGTCAAAGTTCGTCCCAATTTAGTCTCTTTCTAAGGACGAACTTACACAAACCTTAAAATGAGACAAACGAGATTAACTTGGGACGAACAAAGACAAACGTTAGTCTCATTCTAAGGTTTGTCTAAATTCGTCCCAAGTTAATCTCTTTCTAAGGACGAACTTAGAAAAACCTTAAAATGAGACTAACGAGATTAACTTGGGACGAACAAAGACAAACGTTAGTCTCATTCTAAGGTTTGTCTAAGTTCATCCCAAGTTAGTCTCTTTCAAAGGACGAACATAGACAAACATTAAAATGAGACTAACGTGACTAACTTGGGACGAACAAAGACAAACGTTAGTGACATTATAAGGTTTGTCTAAGTTCATCCCAAATTAGTCTCTTTATAAGGACGAACTTAGACAAAACATAGAATGAGACTAACGAGACTAAGTTGGGACGAATAAAGACAAACGTTAGTCTCATTGTAAGGTTTGTCTAAGTTCGTCCAAAGTTAGTCTCTTTCTAAGGACGAACTTAGACAAACCTTAGAATGAGACTAACGAGACTAACTTGGGACGAACAAAGACAAACTCTAGTCTCATTCTAAGGTTTGTATAAGTTCGTCCCAAGTTAGTCTAAGTTCGTCCCAAGTTAGTCTCTTTCTAAGGACGAACTTAGATAAACCTTAGAATGAGACTAACGAGACTAACTTGGGACAAACAAAGACAAACGTTAGTCTCAATTTAAGGTTTGTCAAAGTTCATCCCAAGTTAGTCTCTTTCTAAGGACAAACTTAGACAAACCGTAAAATGAGACTTACGAGACTACCTTGGGACGAACAAAGACAAACGTTAGTCGCATTCTATGATTTGTCTAAGTTGGTCCCAAGTTAGTCTCTTTCTAAGGACGAACTTAGACAAACCTTAAAATGAGACTAACGAGAGTAACTTGGGACGAACAAAGACAAACGTTAGTCTCATTTTAAGGTTTGTCTAAGTTCGTCCCAAGTTAATCTCTTTCTAAGGACGAACTTAGAAAAACCTTAAAATGAGACTAACGAGACTAACTTGGGACGAACAAAGACAAATGTTAGTCTCATTCTAAGATTTGTCTTAGTTCGTCCCAAGTTAGTCTCTTTCTAAGTACGAACTTAGACAAACCTTAAAATGAGACTAACGAGACTAACTTGGGACGAATAAAGACAACCATTTGTCTCATTCTAAGGTTTGTCAAAGTTCGTCCCATTTTAGTCTCTTTCTATGGACGAACTTAGACAAACCTTAAAATGAGACTAACGAGATTAACTTGGGACGAACAAAGACAAACGTTAGTCTCATTCTAAGGTTTGTCTAAGTTCATCCCAAGTTATCGCTTTCAAAGGACGAACATAGACAAACCTTAAAATGAGACTAACGTGACTAACTTGGGACGAACAAAGACAAACGTTAGTCACATTATAAGGTTTGTCTAAGTTCATCCCAAGTTAGTCTCTTTATAAGGACGAACTTAGACAAAACATAGAATGAGACTAACGAGACTAAGTTGGGACGAATAAAGACAAACGTTAGTCTCATTCTAAGGTTTGTCTAAGTTCGTCCCAAGTTAGTCTCTTTCTAAGGACGAAATTAGACAAACCATAGAATGAGAATAACGAGACTAACTTGGGACGAACAAAGACAAACGTTAGTCTCATTCTATGGTTTGTCTAAGTTCATCCCAAGTTAGTCTCTTTCTAAGGACGAACTTAGACAAACCATAGAATGAGACTAACGAGACTAACTTGGGACAAACAAAGACAAACGTTAGTCTCAATTTAAGGTTTGTCAAAGTTCGTCCCAAGTTAATCTCTTTCTAAGGACGAACTTAGATAAACCTTAAAATGAGACTAACGAGACTAACTTGGGACGAACAAAGTCAAACATTAGTCTCATTCTAAGATTTGTCTTAGTTCGTCCCAAGTTAGTCTCTTTCTAAGTACGAACTTAGACAAACCTTAAAATGAGACTAACGAGACTAACTTGGGACGAATAAAGACAAACATTAGTCTCATTCTAAGGTTTCTCAAAGTTCGTCCCAAGTTAGTCTCTTTCTAAGGACGAACTTAGACAAACCTTAAAAGGAGACTAACGAGACTAACTTGGGATGAACAAAGACAAACGTTAGTCTTATTCTAAGGTTTGTCTAAGTTCGTCCCAAGTTAATCTCTTTCTAAGGACGAACTTAGACAAACCTTAAAATGAGACTAACGAGATTAACTTGGGATGACAAAGACAAACGTTAGTCTCATTCTAAGGTTTGTCTAAGTTCGTCCCAAGTTAGTCTCTTTCTAAGGATGAACTTAGACAAACCTTGAAATGAGACCAACGAGACTAACTTGGGACGAACAACGACAAACGTTAGTCTCATTCAAAGGTATGTCTAAGTTCGTCCCAAGTTTGTCTCTTTCTAAGGATGAACTTAGACAAACCTTAAAATGAGACTAACGAGACTAACTTGGGACGAATAAAGACAAACATTTGTCTCATTCTTAGGTTTGTCAAAGTTCGTCCCAATTTAGTCTCTTTCTAAGGACGAACTTAGAAAAATCGTAAAATGAGACTAACGAGACTAACTTGGGACGAACAAAGACAAATGTTAGTCTCATTCTAAGGTTTGTCAAAGTTCGTCCCAATTTAGTCTCTTTCTAAGGACGAACTTAGACAAACCTTAAAATGAGACTAACGAGATTAACTTGGGACGAACAAAGACAAACGTTAGTCTCATTCTAAGGTTTGTCTAAGTTTGTCTCAAGTTAATCTCTTTCTAAGGACGAAGTTAGACAAACCTTAAAATGAGACTAACGAGATTAACTTGGGACGAACAAAGACAAACGTTAGTCTCATTCTAAGGTTTGTCTAAGTTCATCCCAAGTTAGTCGCTTTCAAAGGACAAACATAGACAAACCTTAAAATGAGACTAACGTGACTAACTTGGGACGAACAAAGACAAACGTTAGTCACATTATAAGGTTTGTCTAAGTTCATCCCAAGTTAGTCTCTTTATAAGGACGAACTTAGACAAAACATAGAATGAGACTAACGAGACTAACTTGGGACGAATAAAGACAAACATTAGTCTCATTCTAAGGTTTGTCTAAGTTCGTCCCAAGTTAGTCTCTTTCTAAGGACGAACTTAGACAAACCATAGAATGAGACTAACGAGACTAACTTGGGATGAACCAAGACAAACGTTAGTCTCATTCTAAGGTTTGTCTAAGTTTATCCCAAGTTAGTCTCTTTCTAAGGACGAACTTAGACAAACCATAGAATGAGACTAACGAGACTAACTTGGGACAAACTAAGACAAACGTTAGTCTCATTCTAAGGTTTGTCAAAGTTCGTCCCAAGTTAGTCTCTTTCTAAGGACGAACTTAGACAAACCTTAAAATGAGACTTACGAGACTAACTTGGGAAGAACAAAGACAAACGTTAGTCTCATTCTAAGGTTTGTCTAAGTTTGTCCCAAGTTAATCTCTTTCTAAGGACGAACTTAGACAAACCATTGAACGAGACTAACTTGGGACGAAAAGCGACAAACGTTAGTCTCATTCTAAGGTTTGTTTAAGTTCGTCCCAAGTTAGTCTCTTTCAAAGGACGAACTTAGACAAACCTTGAAATGAGACTTACGAGACTAACTTGGGACGAACAAAGACAAACGTTAGTCTCATTCTAAGGTTTGACCCAAGTTAGTCTCTTTCTATAGACGAACTTAGACAAACCTTAAAATGTGACTAACGAGACTAACTTGGGACGAACAAAGACAAACGTTAGTCTCATTCTAAGGTTTGTCTAAGTTCGTCCCAAGTTAGTCTCTTTCTAAGGACGAACTTAGAAAAACCGTAAGGTGAGACTAACGAGACAAACTTGGGACGAACAGAGACAAACGCTAGTCTCATTCTAAGGTTTGTCTAAGTTCATCCCAAGTTAGTCCCTTTCAAAGGACGAACATAGACCAACCTTAAAATGAGACTAACGTGACTAACTTGGGACGAACAAAGACAAACGTTAGTCACATTATAAGGTTTGTCTAAGTTCATCCCAAGTTAGTCTCTTTATAAGGACGAACTTAGACAAAACATAGAATGAGACTAACGAGACTAAGTTGGGACGAATAATGACAAACGTTAGTCTCATTCTAAGGTTTGTCTAAGTTCGTCCCAAGTTAGTCTCTTTCTAAGGACGAAATTAGACAAACCATAGAATGAGACTAACGAGACTAACTTGGGACGAACAAAAACAAACGTTAGTCTCATTGTAAGGTTTGTCTAAGTTCGTCCCAAGTTAGTCTCTTTCTAAGGACGAACTTAGACAAACCTTAGAATGAGACTAACGAGACTAACTTGGGACGAACAAAGACAAACGTTAGTCTCATTCTAAGAATTGTCTTAGTTCGTCCCAAGTTAGTCTCTTTCTAAGTACGAACTTAGACAAACCTTAAAATGAGACTAACGAGACTAACTTGGGACGAATAAAGACAAACATTAGTCTCATTCTTAGGTTTGTCAAAGTTCGTCCCAATTTAGTCTCTTTCTAAGGACGAACTTAGACAAACCTTAAAATGAGACTAACGAGATTAACTTGGGACGAACAAAGATAAACGTTAGTCTCATTCTAAGGTTTGTCTAAGTTCATCCCAAGTTAGTCGCTTTCAAAGGACGAACATAGACAAACCTTAAAATGAGACTAACGTGACTAACTTGGGACGAACAAAGACAAACGTTAGTCACATTATAAGGTTTGTCTAAGTTCATCCCAAGTTAGTCTCTTTATAAGGACGAACTTAGACAAAACATAGAATGAGACTAACGAGACTAACTTGGGACGAATAAAGACAAACATTAGTCTCATTCTAAGGTTTGTCTAAGTTCGTCCCAAGTTAGTCTCTTTCTAAGGACGAACTTAGACAAACCATAGAATGAGACTAACGAGACTAACTTGGGATGAACCAAGACAAACGTTAGTCTCATTCTAAGGTTTGTCTAAGTTTATCCCAAGTTAGTCTCTTTCTAAGGACGAACTTAGAGAAACCATAGAATGAGACTAACGAGACTAACTTGGGACAAACTAAGACAAACGTTAGTCTCATTCTAAGGTTTGTCAAAGTTCGTCCCAAGTTAGTCTCTTTCTAAGGACGAACTTAGACAAACCTTAAAATGAGACTTACGAGACTAACTTGGGAAGAACAAAGACAAACGTTAGTCTCATTCTAAGGTTTGTCTAAGTTTGTCCCAAGTTAATCTCTTTCTAAGAACGAACTTAGACAAACCATTGAATGAGACTAACTTGGGACGAAAAGCGACAAACGTTAGTCTCATTCTAAGGTTTGTTTAAGTTCGTCCCAAGTTAGTCTCTTTCTAAGGACGAACTTAGACAAACCATTAAATGAGACTTACGAGACTAACTTGGGACGAACAAAGACAAACGTTAGTCTCATTCTAAGGTTTGTCCCAAGTTAGTCTCTTTCTATAGACGAACTTAGACAAACCTTAAAATGTGACTAACGAGACTAACTTGGGACGAACAAAGACAAACGTTAGTCTCATTCTAAGGTTTGTCTAAGTTCGTCCCAAGTTAGTCTCTTTCTAAGGACGAACTTAGAAAAACCGTAAGGTGAGACTAACGAGACAAACTTGGGACGAACAAAGACAAACGTTAGTCTCATTCTAAGATTTGTCTTAGTTCATCCCAAGTTAGTCTCTTTCTAAGTACGAACTTAGACAAACCTTAAAATGAGACTAACGAGACTAACTTGGGACGAATAAAGACAAACATTTGTCTCATTCTTAGGTTTGTCAAAGTTCGTCCCAATTTAGTCTCTTTCTAAGGACGAACTTAGACAAACCTTAAAATGAGACTAACGAGACTAACTTGGGACGAACAAAGACAAACGTTAGTCTCATTTTAAGGTTTGTCTAAGTTCGCCCCAAGTTAATCTCTTTCTAAGGACGAACTTAGAAAAACCGTAAAATGAGACTAACGAGACTAACTTGGGACGAACAAAGACAAATGTTAGTCTCATTCTAAGATTTGTCTTAGTTCGTCCCAAGTTAGTCTCTTTCTAAGTACGAACTTAGACAAACCTTAAAATGAGACTAACGAGACTAACTTGGGACGAATAAAGACAACCATTAGTCTCATTCTAAGGTTTGTCAAAGTTCGTCCCAAGTTAGTCTCTTTCTAAGTACAAACTTAGACAAACCTTAAAATGAGACTAACGAGACTAACTTGGGACGGACAAAGACAAACGTTAGTCTCATTCTAAGATTTGTCTTAGTTCGTCCCAAGTTTGTCTCTTTCTAAGTACGAACTTAGACAAACCTTAAAATGAGACTAACGAGACTAACTTGGGACGAATAAAGACAAACATTAGTCTCATTCTTAGGTTTGTCAAAGTTCGTCCCAATTTAGTCTCTTTCTAAGGACGAACTTAGACAAACCTTAAAATGAGACTAACGAGATTAACTTGGGACGAACAAAGACAAACGTTAGTCTCATTCTAAGGTTTGTCTAAGTTCATCCCAAGTTAGTCGCTTTCAAAGGACGAACATAGACAAACCTTAAAATGAAACTAACGTGACTAACTTGGGACGAACAAAGACAAACGTTAGTCACATTATAAGGTTTGTCTAAGTTCATCCCAAGTTAGTCTCTTTATAAGGACGAACTTAGACAAAACATAGAATGAGACTAACGAGACTAACTTGGGACGAATAAAGACAAACATTAGTCTCATTCTAAGGTTTGTCTAAGTTCGTCCCAAGTTAGTCTCTTTCTAAGGACGAACTTAGACAAACCATAGAATGAGACTAACGAGACTAACTTGTGATGAACCAAGACAAACGTTAGTCTCATTCTAAGGTTTGTCTAAGTTTATCCCAAGTTAGTCTCTTTCTTTTTTTTTCTTTTTTTTTTGTACGGAGCCAGCGCCTTTATTAGATAAAGGATCCAAAAAGCCTGGATTGTGGCGAATACAAAGAAGCCCTCAAGCGCCAGAAGGAAGTTATAAAATCATCCTTCTTAAAAACGCCGAACAGGCTAAAAAAAGGAGCCAGGAAATACCCCAACAAACAGAAGGAACAAAATTCTCTACTACTACCAAAGAAGCCTCAACTTTCTA
This sequence comes from Rhodiola kirilowii, assembly GCA_033675215.1. NCBI lineage: Eukaryota > Viridiplantae > Streptophyta > Magnoliopsida > Saxifragales > Crassulaceae > Rhodiola > Rhodiola kirilowii. The sequence goes on from JAUCNB010000077.1 coordinate 22,634, forward strand.
TCAAAGCCAACCTATGAGGCACAAGCATCAGCCCATCGACTGAAGATTAAGATCATCTCTAATTTTTCGCAAGGCCAGCGCCTCACTATCATGGTCATGGATACAATCCTCACGATCACATAAGAAAATATGGCTTAAATTATCATGCCTAATAGCCTGCTTCACAAAGGAGGGAGCTCTCCCATCTGTAAGAACCTCCCCCTGAGCAGCTGCACAAGCAACTGCAATAGCAGCGCCGTTAGCTTTGGGGCAACACCTCCGAAACTGAACATCAGGCAATTCAGCAAAAAAACTCCTCTGCTTATACACATCATTCCAGGGGATATCGTGAAAGTGCCTCGGATCAAGCCACAACATGAAAGGAGAGGAACTAGCAACGACGCTGACAGGCATCCCCTTATCAATCCCATGGCGAATGGCCATTTTAACAACAGATATAAGGCAAGAGAAATCATCCAGCTCCAGAAACTCCCCCCCATGAAAGTGAGACACAATGCCTCTATCATTCTTGATGACAAAACCTCCAAACGAGCGATCCATTCTGCGAATGCAGGTAAGATAAGCCGAGTATCTGTTGGGGAGCATAGTACTGGCGACCCATCTGCCCATAAAGGACTTCCTCCCAACCATAGAGAACAGAAGGAACCTTTTAAGGCTACCGTCACTAACATTACGCACATGCTTCACAGGCAAAAGCCTTGCAAGGTCCATAACCCATCTACTGATACTCACTCTAATAGGAGGACTACGCTGATCAAAGAGAATAGCATTACGGTATTTCCATATTTCCCACAAAGTGCAACAGGCCACACCAATTTTGAGACAAGACATAAAGTCCTTGGGATTCTTGGCGGTGATAACTCTAGAGAAACTTTCCTTTCCTCTAATAAGGCCACCTCCAAACATCAACTTGAAATTATTCCAGGCAGACTGAGCAACGTCCCCTTTAAAGAATAAATGGTTGATGGACTCCGTTGATGGGCAATGGCAGCATCTAAATCTAGAAGCCATGCTGATGCCAATGTTCATCACTTTGTCATCAGTTGGGACAGCTGACATGAAGAATTTCCAAGCAAAACACCCAACCTTCATTGGGATCCAATTGCACCAGATATTGTTAGCCCACCTAACATCAGGCCATTTTGTCTGGAAAGAAATCCTGAATTTGTTTGCAGAGAATGTACCTGTTTCACACCCTTCCCAAATATAAATATCATCACCACTGGAAAGAACCAGGTTCTCATAAAGACTTCTCTTGTTGACCGGGAGGCAATCTATAATGTCCTGCCAAGAGGAGGGCTCATCACGAATGTCCCGCAACCTAGCATCAACTAGGCCCCTGGGACTGTTACACCCAAGACGATCACAGAACTGAGACACGGTTATGTTACCTTGCCCAATGATCCATCTCGATTCCTCACGAAGCTTAATGATAATGTGATCAATAGAATTCCAAATGCAAGACCCCCTAACACCATGGACAAATTTCCTCCTGGCATGGAAGGCCCATAAGGAATCAGAATTAATAAAATTCCAGGCCAATTTCCCATGAAGAGCCAACATCATATCCTCCAATTTTTTAATGCCCAGGCCTCCTGCGGATTTTTCTCTACAAACATTTTCCCAGTTCACCCAGTGCCTTCTCTTACCATCCCCTTTATCCCAAAGAAAACTCCGAAGGATACTTCCCGCTCGATTAAGGACAGTTTTGGGTATAGGAAGAATGGACATACAATGAATGCCAACAGAGTTAAGAACCGAGTCAATAAGAGTAATCTTGCCACCAAAGGACAGTAAGTTCTTCATCCAACCTCCTATACGTTTCCTGATCTTGTCTTCAAGACTCTGGAAGTATTCGATCTTGGTACGCCCCGTATAGAGAGGGGCTCCAAGATAGGTAACTGGGAAGGTACCTTTGTGGAACTTAGTAATGTCAAGCAGAGTGTCCTCCCTTTCTCTCCTCATATCTTCAGGAAAGAAAATGAAACTCTTATCATTGTTAAGCTGCTGCCCAGAATAATCACAAAACTCTTGAATGATATCCATAAGGTTCTCCACCGATCTTTTGCAGCCATTAGTGAAAATGAGTATATCATCAGCAAACAGAAGGGAATTGATGTATCTCCCTCTAACACCATTTTGATAACCCATGATAAGGCCCTCATCGACTGCATGATTAATATCTTTGGTAAGCCACTCCATAGCAATCACAAAGAGAGTGGGAGATAAGGGATCTCCTTGCCGCAATCCCTGGGAGGACTTAAAATGACCATACCGTCTGCCATCCCATTTAATAGAGAACCACGAGCTAGAAATGCATCTAAAAACAAGGTCAACAAACTTTTCACAGCACCCATGAGCTCTCAATGCAGCCATAATAAAACTCCAGGACAGTCTGTCATACGCCTTGGACATGTCAAGCTTGATCATGATATTACTACCTTCCGTTTTCCGCTTGAGGTCAAACAACATATCATGCCCAAGCCCAATATTCTCTATAATACTCCTGCCTTTCACAAACCCAACTTGCTCAGCACTAACAAGTTTGTGAAGAATGCACGATAACCGGGAGTTCAGAATTCTAGAAAAGAGTTTATGCACAACATTACATAGACTGATGGGACGAAGATCAGCAATACTCGCAGGATTAGGAGCCTTCGGGATCAAGGTAAGATACGTCCCTCCTATAATGGAAGGGATTTGGAGCCCAAAGAAGAAACCAGTAACCGCCTTCATTACATCCACTTTAATAAGATCCCAGAAGAAAACAAAGAAACGGGAAGTAAACCCATCCGGACCCGGAGCGCTGTCATCACTCATACCTTTTAACTCTTGGAGAATCTCGTCTCCCGTTGGGCATCTCGACAAACTATCATTCTCCTCATCAGAGATTACTTTATCAAAATATCCAAAGGCATGAGCCGGAGGAGGCGGATTATGCCCTGTTAAAAAATTGGAATAGAAACCAACGGCCTCAGCCCCAATCTGCTCCGGAGTGGGAGCAATTGAGTCCTCATCCACCACAAAATTAACTCGAGATTGGTTTCGCCTCATCTTAATAGCACCATGGAAAAAGCTGGAATTAACATCTCCATCCTTTAGCCATCTCACCCTAGCTTTCTCTTTCAACATACTCAAATCTTGTCTGATAACATCATCAAGCATCATTTTGCAATTAAGAAGATCAGAATTAAGAACATCATTATAGTCCTCTTGCAGCCTTCTCTCCAGAACTTGGACTTTTATTTTCAGATCCCGCATTCTTTTCTTAGTACACCCAAACACCGCCCAGTTCCAGGTTTTTAGCCGGGCTCTAACTCTTTTCAACTTCAGCCCAAGATTCATAATAGGGTTAGGATGACTATACCCGGACCATGCATCTTTAACAACACCACAAAAGCTAGGATGATCTTCCCAAATTTTCAGGTAATGGAAGAAGAAACCTTTCTTTTCTTTAACTTCTAAATCAATCAAAAGGGGACAATGATCAGATTTCACACGGGCTAAGTGCAGCACTTGCATATTAGGAAACTTGCAAAAAGCTTGGTCATTGTAAAGCACACGATCTAATCTCTCCCAAACTCTAGAATCACCCCTTTGATTATTGCACCAAGTGAAAGGATTTCCTTTAAAACCAACATCAGACACACCTGCATCCATATGAAATTGATTAAAAGCATCCATATTACCATCATCATCTAAATTGCCTCCCTTTTTCTCATCCCAATTGGAAATAACGTTAAAGTCACCAGCAATCATCCAAGGCCAATTTACAGATTCGCTATACTCCACCAAGTTATCAAAAAGGCCATGTCTAATATTTTTATCACAGGAAGCATAAATGAAAGAGCACGCCATACTCTCCCCACCATTCATACTCTTCACTTCCACGGTTAAATATTGCATATTCCAAGTAGGATTGCTAACAACCACATTATCATTCCAAAATAGCCATACATGATCATTGATATCAGCCCCTTGCATACAATTAGAAATACATGATCATTGATATCAGCCCCTTGCTAAGTTCGTCCCAAGTTAGTCTCTTCTAAGGACGAACTTAGATTAATCTTAGAATGAGACTAACGAGACTAACTTGGGACGAACAAAGACAAACTTTAGTCTCATTCTAAGGTTTGTATAAGTACTTCCCAAGTTACTCTAAGTTCGTCCCAAGTTAGTCTCTTTCTAAGGACGAACTTACACAAACCTTAGAATGAGACTTACGAGACTAACTTGGGACGAACAAAGACAAACTTTAGTCTCATTCTAAGGTTTATATAAGTTCGTCCCAAGTTAGTCTAAGTTCGTCCCATGTTAGTCTCTTTCTAAGGACGAACTTAGATAAACCATAGAATGAGACTAACGAGACTACCTTGGGACGAACAAAGACAAACTTTAGTCTCATTCTAAAGTTTGTATAAGTTCGTCCCAAGTTCGTCTAAGTTCGTCCCAAGTTTGTCTCTTTCTAAGGACGAACGTAGATAAGCCTTTGAATGAGACTAACGAAACTAAATTGGGACGAACAAAGAAAAACTTTAGTCTCATTCTAAAGTTTGTATAAGTTCATCCCAAGTTAGTCTAAGTTCGTCCCAAGTTAGTCTCTTTCTAAGGACGAACTGAGATAAACCTTAGAATGTGACTAACGAAACTAACTTGGGACGAACAAAGACAAACTTTAGTCTCATTCTGAGGTTTGTATATGTTCGTCCCAAGTTAGTCTAAGTTTGTCCCAAGTTAGTCTCTTTCTAAGGACGAACTTAGATAAACCTTAGAATGAAACTAACGAGACTAACTTGGGAGGAACAAAGACAAACTTTAGTCTCATTCTAAGGTTTGTATAAGTTCGTCCCAAGTTAGTCTAAGTTCGTCCCAAGTTAGTCTCTTTCTAAGAACGAACGTAGATAAACCTTAGAATGAGACTAACGAGACTAACTTGGGACGAACGAAGACAAACTTTAGTCTCATTCTAAAGTTTGAATAAGTTCGTCCCAAGTTAGTCTAAGTTCGTCCCAAGTTAGTCTCTTTCTAAGGACGAACGTAGATAAGCCATTGAATGAGACTCACAACTAAATTGGGACGAACAAAGACAAACTTTAGTCTCATTCTAAAGTTTGTATAAGTTCATCCCAAGTTAGTCTAAGTTCGTCCCAAGTTAGTCTCTTTCTAAGGACGAACTTAGATAAACCTTAGAATGTGACTAACGAAACTAACTTGGGACGAACAAAGACAAACTTTAGTCTCATTCTGAGGTTTGTATAAGTTCATCCCAAGTTAGTCTAAGTTTGTCCCAAGTTAGTCTCTTTCTAAGAACGAACTTAGATAAACCTCAGAATGAGACTAACGAGACTAACTTGGGATAAACTTAGACAAACTTTAGCCTCATTCTAAGGTTTGTATAAGTTCGTCCCAAGTTAGTCTAAGTTCGTCCCAAGTTAGTCTCTTTCTAAGGACGAACTTGGATAAACCTTAGAATGAGACTAACGAGACTAACTTGGGATGAACTTAGATAAACTTTTGCCTCATTCTAAAGTTTGTACAAGTTCGTCCCAAGTTAGTCTAAGTTCGTCCCAAGTTAGTCTCTTTCTAAGGACGAACTTAGATTAATCTTAGAATGAGACTAACGAGACTAACTTGGGACGAACAAAGACAAACTTTAGTCTCATTCTAAGGTTTGTATAAGTACGTCCCAAGTTACTCTAAGTTCGTCCCAAGTTAGTCTCTTTCTAAGGATGAACTTATACAAACCTTAGAATGAGACTTACGAGACTAACTTGGGATGAACAAAGACAAACTTTACTCTCATTCTAAGGTTTTTATAAGTTCGTCACAAGTTAGTCTAAGTTCGTACCAGGTTAGTCTCTTTCTAAGGACGAACTTAGATAAACCTTAGCATGAGACTAACGAGACTAACTGGGGACGAACAAAGATAAACTTTAGTCTCATTCTAAAGTTTGTATAAGTTTATCCCAAGTAAGTCTAAGTTCGTCCCAAGTTTGTCTCTTTCTAAGGACGAACTTAGATAAACCTTAGAATGAGACTAACGAGACTAACTTGGGACGAACAAAGACAAACTTTAGTCTCATTCTAAGGTTTGTATAAGTTCGTCCCAAGTTAGTCTAAGTTCGTCCCAAGTTAGTCTAAGTTCGTCCCAAGTTAGTCTCTTTCTAAGAACGAACGTAGATAAACCTTAGAATGAGACTAACGAGACTAACTTGGGACGAACAAAGACAAACTTTAGTTTCATTCTAAAGTTTGAATAAGTTCATCCCAAGTTAGTCTAAGTTCGTCCCAAGTTAGTCTCTTTCTAAGGACGAACGTAGAAAAGCCTTTGAATGAGACTAACACAACTAAATTGGGACGAACAAAGACAAACTTTAGTCTCATTCTAAAGTTAGTCTAAGTTCGTCCCAAGTTAGTCTCTTTCTAAGGACGAACTTAGATAAACCTTAGAATGAGACTAACGAGACTAACTTGGGACGAACAAAGACAAACTTTAGTCTCATTCTAAAGTTTGTATAAGTTCATCCCAAGTTAGTCTAAGTTCGTCCCAAGTTAGTCTCTTTCTAAGGACGAACTTTGTTAAACCTTAGAATGTGACTAACGAAACTAACTTGGGACGAACAAAGACAAACTTTAGTCTCATTCTGAAGTTTGTATAAGTTCATCCCAGGTTAGTCTAAGTTTGTCCCAAGTTAGTCTCTTTATAAGAACGAACTTAGATAAACCTCAGAATGAGACTTACGAGACTAACTTGGGATGAACTTAGACAAACTTTAGTCTCATTCTAAGGTTTGTATAAGTTCGTCCCAAGTTAGTCTAAGTTCGTCCCCAGTTAGTCTCTTTCTAAGGACGCACTTAGATAAACCTTAGAATGAGACTAACGAGACTAACTTGGGATGAACTTAGATAAACTTTAGCCTCATTCTAAAGTTTGTACAAGTTCGTCCCTAGTTAGTCTAAGTTCGTCCCAAGTTAGTCTCTTTCTAAGGACGAACTTAGATTAATCTTAGAATGAGACTAACGAGACTAACTTGGGACGAACAAAGACAAACTTTAGTCTCATTCTAAAGTTTGTATAAGTACGTCCCAAGTTACTCTAAGTTCGTCCCAAGTTAGTCTCTTTCTAAGGACGAACTTACACAAACCTTAGAATGAGACTTACGAGACTAACTTTGGACGAACAAAGACAAACTTTACTCTCATTCTAAGGTTTTTATAAGTTCGTCCCAAGTTAGTCTATGTTCGTACCAAGTTAGTCTCTTTCTAAGGACAAACTTAGATAAACCTTAGCATGAGACTAACGAGACTAACTGGGGACGAACAAAGATAAACTTTAGTCTCATTTTAAAGTTTGTATAAGTTCATCCCAAGTAAGTCTAAGTTCCTCCCAAGTTTGTCACTTTCTAAGGACGAACTTAGATAAACCTTAGAATGAGACTAACGAGACTAACTTGGGACGAACAAAGACAAACTTTAGTCTCATTCTAAGGTTTGTATATGTTCGTCCCAAGTTAGTCTAAGTTCGTCCCAAGTTAGTCTCTTTCTAAGGACGAACTTAGATAAACCTTAGAATGAGACTAACGAGACTAACTTTGGACGTAAAAAGACAAACTTTAGTCTCATTCTGAAGTTCGTATAAGTTCGTCCCAAGTTAGTCTAAGTTTGTCCCAAGTTAGTCTCTTTCTAAGGACGAACTTAGATAAACCTTAGAATGAGACTGAAGAGACTAACTTGGGACGAACTTAGATAAACTTTAGTCTCATTCTAAAGTTTGTATAAGTTCGTCCCAAGTTAGTCTAAGTTCGACCCAAGTTTGTCTCTTTCTAAGGACGAACTTAGATAAACCTAAGAATGAGACTAACGAGACTAACTTGGGACGTACAAAGACAAACTTTAGTCTCATTCTAGAGTTTTTATAAGTTTGTCCCAAGTTAGTCTAAGTTCGTCCCAAGTTAGTCTCTTTCTAAGGACGAACTTAGATAAACCTTAGAATGAGACTAACGAGACTAACTTGGGACGAACAAAGACAAACTTTAGTCTCATTCTTAGGTTTGTATAAGTTCATCCCAAGTTAGTCTAAGTTCGTCCCAGGTTAGTCTCTTTTTAAGGAAAAACTTAGAGAAACCTTAGAATGAGACTAACGAGACTAACTTGGGACGAACTTAGAAAAACCTTAGAATGAAGTTCGTCCCAAGTTAGTCTCTTTCTAAGGACGAACTTAGATAAACCTTAGAATGAGACTAACGAGACTAACTTGGGACGAACAAAGACAAACTTTAGTCTCATTCTAAGGTTTGTATAAGTTCGTCCCAAGTTAGTCTAAGTTCGTCCCATGTTAGTCTCTTTCTAAGGACGAACTTAGATAAACCATAGAATGAGACTAACGAGACTAACTTGGGACGAACAAAGACAAACTTTAGTCTCATTCTAAAGTTTGTATAAGTTCGTCCCAAGTTCGTCTAAGTTCGTCCCAAGTTTGTCTCTTTCTAAGGACAAACGTAGATAAGCCTTTGAATGAGACTAACGAAACTAAATTGGGACGAACAAAGACAAACTTTAGTCTCATTCTAAAGTTTGTATAAGTTCATCCCAAGTTAGTCTAAGTTCGTCCCAAGTTAGTCTCTTTCTAAGGAAGAACTGAGATAAACCTTAGAATGTGACTAACGAAACTAACTTGGGACGAACAAAGACAACCTTTATTCTCATTCTGAGGTTTGTATATGTTCGTCCCAAGTTAGTCTAAGTTTGTCCCAAGTTAGTCTCTTTCTAAGGACGAACTTAGATAAACCTTAGAATGAGACTAACGAGACTAACTTGGGAGGAACAAAGACAAACTTTAGTCTCATTCTAAGGTTTGTATAAGTTCGTCCCAAGTTAGTCTAAGTTTGTCCCAAGTTAGTCTCTTTCTAAGAATGAACGTAGATAAACCTTAGAATGAGACTAACGAGACTAACTTGGGACGAACAAAGACAAACTTTAGTCTCATTCTAAAGTTTGTATAAGTTCATCCCAAGTTAGTCTAAGTTCGTCCCAAGTTAGTCTCTTTCTAAGGACGAACTTTGTTAAACCTTAGAATGTGACTAACGAAACTAACTTGGGACGAACAAAGACAAACTTTAGTCTCATTCTGAGGTTTGTATAAGTTCATCCCAAGTTAGTCTAAGTTCGTCCCAAGTTAGTCTCTTTCTAAGGACGAACTTAGATAAACCTTAGAATGAGACTAACGAGACTAACTTGGGAAGAACAAAGACAAACTTTAGTCTCATTCTAAAGTTTGTATAAGTTCATCCCAAGTTAGTCTAAGTTCGTCCCAAGTTAGTCTCTTTCTAAGGACGAACTTAGACAAACCTTAGAATGTGACTAACGAAACTAACTTGGGACGAACAAAGACAAACTTTAGTCTCATTCTGAGGTTTGTATAAGTTCGTCCCAAGTTAGTCTAAGTTCGTCCCAAGTTAGTCTCTTTCTAAGAACGAACTTAGATAAACCTTAGAATGAGACTAACGGGACTAACTTGGGATGAACTTAGATAAACTTTAGTCTCATTCTAAAGTTTGTATAAGTTCGTCCCAAGTTAGTCTAAGTTCGTCCCAAGTTAGTATCTTTCTCCCCAAGTTAGTCTCTTTCTAGGTGTTTAAATGAATCAGAGAGAGAAGGTTTCTCGTTAGAGAGAGAAGCTCTGGCGTCTCCGGCGTCTTCTCTGGCGACTCGACCCGCGCCGGCGATCTAGCTTGCTGCTCCCGGTGTTTCGTCCTGTGCTGGTGTTGTTTCCGACCCCAGATCTGGAAATTAGATAGATCTGCGCGTTTTCAGATCACCTCTGCTCAGATCCGAGTTTCGTTTCGACCGGCAGTTCGTCGCAGCTTTCGTTCGTCTTCGAACTCAGACCTGGTTGGCGTCCGTCCTCGATCTCAGATCTGGTGGTCTTCGTCATATCGGCCGTTCTCAGATCCGGTTCAGTCGCTCGCAGATCTGTTGTTTTGCTCTCAGATCCGGTTTCGTGTGCTTTCAGATCTGGTGTTCTTCTTCCGGCTCAGATCGGTCGGCTATCAGTTCGGGTGTGCTCTCATCTTCGTTCGGGTGTGCTCTCATCTTCGTCGATCTCAGACACATCTTCGTACCCAGATCCGGCTAATCCAGGCTTCGTCAGAAGTCCAGATCGTTTCTCTTCCGACTCAGATACAAGCTCGTTCTCAGATCCGTTCGTTACCATCTCAGATCGTCTGGCTTTGAGCTGCGATTTTGCCTGGCTTTGATCCGTTTCAGATCCTCATCACCAACCCATCTCAGATCGTCTGGGTATTCAGATCTGGGATTTAGTGGTCGGCTCCTATTCTCGGCGGATTGATGACGATTACTCAGCCACATCTGGCTATTTCCGGTGTAAAGTCACCGGATTTGGCCAAGGATACGAACTCGTATGCTTCGGCAGTCAAGGGGCAGACCTCACATGCTCCGGTAGTGATGAATCCTAGATTGGTTCCTCGTTTCAAGCCAATCGATTTGCCATCCCGCCAATACTCGATCGTTGATGGGAAGCCTTCTGTTCACTTCACAGCAGCTGAGTTCGATGCAGGGGTTGCTCTATTCAAGCACTCGCTAGTTGCAAAATTCACCATGGGGAGGCCGACTATTGAGATGATTCGGCAAGTATTCAAAGAAAATTGGCATATTAAAGGCAGAGCTTCGGTCAGTGATATCTGGGACTCTCGGCACTTGATGATAATTTTAGACTCTGAGGAAGATGCAAATACGGTTCTTACTTCTCCTCTCCGAAAGGTTGGGCATGCCCTGTTTCGTCTTTTTCGGTATTCTCCTGATTATAGTCCGAAGAAGGAATCTTCTACTACAACTAAGTGGGTTCGATTGCCAGGTATTCATCCTGGTTTTGTTACTCGTAACTATGTGGCTAGTATTGTGAACTCATTTGGTAGTTTTCTTGATCTGGATGAGAGATCAAAGGCTTGTGCTACTCTTAGATATGTTAGAGCCTGTGTAGAGCTTGATGTTTGTATTCCTATTCCGGAGGAAGTTAGGATTTCTCTTTCTGATGGGAGAGTGTTCTGGCAAAAAATAGAGGTGGAAGGTAATATGGCCTATTGCTCCTACTGCAAAGTTCATGGGCATGATTTATCGATGTGTAGGAAGAAACGTGTCTCTAATAATGATCCTAAGGAGCAGACCAATATGCCAGATATGAAGGTGCATAATCCCATAGAGATTTCTATTCAGAATAGTCATGTTCTTCCAGGCAATGAGACTATGGATACTAGCAAGCCAGATGAATGGGTGCAAGTCAAGAAGAAAAAGAGCGCAAGGAAAGTCCGTAAGAAGGACACTGCTAAAAGTGTCACTCTTGAGACACAAGTAGTTTCTTCTTGTGATATTATTGTTGCTTTGCCAAGTGAAGATGTTCAGGAGGAAACTCCTAATAATCCTAAGCCGGCTGTGGATTCGAATGAAAAGGAGGCTGTGGTGGTATCTTTAGAGAATAAAGAGGATGTTAAAGATTTGAATATGGCTGATCCTACAACAGCTCCTATCATTTGCTCCCTCATGGACAATCTTGATGGGATTAAAAAGAGTTATGACAGCGTTCTCCCGGATCTTATCCTCGCCAAGGAAACCAAGGCCAAATTCATGAAAGCCTTAAACTTAGCTCCTAGCACTCAAACTAAGCCTATTCTAATGTGTTCCAAGGATGTTGCGGTTTCGCCCAAATCGAACCGTAAGGTCACTTTTAGTGTTGACTAGAATAGGACTCCTGTAGCGCTGTTTTGTTTGCTGTTTCGTTTTTCCTTTTTGGGCTTTGCCCCTTAATAAAATAAGTTTCGTTAAAAAAAAAAAAAGTTAGTATCTTTCTCAGGACGAACTTAGATTAATCTTAGAATGAGACTAACGAGACGAACTTGGGACGAACAAAGACCAACTTTAGTCTCATTCTAAGGTTTGTATAAGTTCGTCCCATGTTACTCTAAGTTCGTCCCAAGTTAGTCTCTTTCTAAGGACGAACTAACACAAACCTTAAAATGAGACTAACGAGACTAACTTGGGACGAACAAAGACAAACTTTATTCTCATTCTAAGGTTTGTATAAGTTCGTCCCAAGTTTGTCTCTTTCTAAGGACGAACTTAGATAAACCTTAGAATGAAACTAGCGAGACTAACTTGGGACAAACAAAGACTAAGTTTAGTCTCATTCTAAGGTTTGGATAAGTTCGTCCCAATATGTCTAAGTTCGTCCCAAGTTCGTCTATTTCTAAGGACGAACTTAGACAAACCTTAGAATGAGACTAACGAGACTAACTTGGGACGAACAAAGACAAACTTTAGTCTCATTCTAGGGTTTGTATAAGTTCGTCCCAAGTTAGTCTAATTTCGTCCCAAGTTAGTCTCTTTCTAAGGACGAACTTAGATAAACCTTAGAATGAGACTAACGAGACTAACTTGGGATGAACTTAGATAAACTTTAGTCTCATTCTAAAGTTTGTATAAGTTCGTCCCAAGTTAGTCTAAGTTCGTCACAAGTTAGTCTCTTTCTAAGGACGAACTTAGATAAACCTTAGAATGAGACTAACGAGACTAACTTGGGACGAACAAAGACAAACTTTAGTCTCATTCTATGGTTTGTATCTCAGGGCGAACTTAGATAAACCTTATAATGAGACAAACGAGACTAACTTGGTACGAACAAAGACAAACTTTAGTCTCATTCTAAGGTTTGTATATGTTCATCCCAAGTTAGTCTAAGTTCGTCCCAAGTTAGTCTCTTTCTAAGGACGAACTGAGATAAACCTTAGAATGTGACTAACGAAACTAACTTGGGACGAACAAAGACAAACTTTAGTCTCATTCTAAGGTTTGTATAAGTTCGTCCCAAGTTAGTCTAAGTTCGTCCCAAGTTAGTCTCTTTCTAAGGACGAACTTAGATAAACCTTAGAATGAAACTAACGAGACTAACTTGGGAGGAACAAAGACAAACTTTAGTCTCATTCTAAGGTTTGTATAAGTTCGTCCCAAGTTAGTCTAAGTTCGTCCCAAGTTAGTCTCTTTCTAAGAACGAACGTAGATAAACCTTAGAATGAGACTAACGAGACTAACTTGGGACGAACGAAGACAAACTTTAGTCTCATTCTAAAGTTTGAATAAGTTCGTCCCAAGTTAGTCTAAGTTCGTCCCAAGTTAGTCTCTTTCTAAGGACGAACGTAGATAAGCCATTGAATGAGACTCACAACTAAATTGGGACGAACAAAGACAAACTTTAGTCTCATTCTAAAGTTTGTATAAGTTCATCCCAAGTTAGTCTAAGTTCGTCCCAAGTTAGTCTCTTTCTAAGGACGAACTTAGATAAACCTTAGAATGTGACTAACGAAACTAACTTGGGACGAACAAAGACAAACTTTAGTCTCATTCTGAGGTTTGTATAAGTTCATCCCAAGTTAGTCTAAGTTTGTCCCAAGTTAGTCTCTTTCTAAGAACGAACTTAGATAAACCTCAGAATGAGACTAACGAGACTAACTTGGGATAAACTTAGACAAACTTTAGCCTCATTCTAAGGTTTGTATAAGTTCGTCCCAAGTTAGTCTAAGTTCGTCCCAAGTTAGTCTCTTTCTAAGGACGAACTTGGATAAACCTTAGAATGAGACTAACGAGACTAACTTGGGATGAACTTAGATAAACTTTTGCCTCATTCTAAAGTTTGTACAAGTTCGTCCCAAGTTAGTCTAAGTTCGTCCCAAGTTAGTCTCTTTCTAAGGACGAACTTAGATTAATCTTAGAATGAGACTAACGAGACTAACTTGGGACGAACAAAGACAAACTTTAGTCTCATTCTAAGGTTTGTATAAGTACGTCCCAAGTTACTCTAAGTTCGTCCCAAGTTAGTCTCTTTCTAAGGATGAACTTATACAAACCTTAGAATGAGACTTACGAGACTAACTTGGGATGAACAAAGACAAACTTTACTCTCATTCTAAGGTTTTTATAAGTTCGTCACAAGTTAGTCTAAGTTCGTACCAGGTTAGTCTCTTTCTAAGGACGAACTTAGATAAACCTTAGCATGAGACTAACGAGACTAACTGGGGACGAACAAAGATAAACTTTAGTCTCATTCTAAAGTTTGTATAAGTTTATCCCAAGTAAGTCTAAGTTCGTCCCAAGTTTGTCTCTTTCTAAGGACGAACTTAGATAAACCTTAGAATGAGACTAACGAGACTAACTTGGGACGAACAAAGACAAACTTTAGTCTCATTCTAAGGTTTGTATAAGTTCGTCCCAAGTTAGTCTAAGTTCGTCCCAAGTTAGTCTAAGTTCGTCCCAAGTTAGTCTCTTTCTAAGAACGAACGTAGATAAACCTTAGAATGAGACTAACGAGACTAACTTGGGACGAACAAAGACAAACTTTAGTTTCATTCTAAAGTTTGAATAAGTTCATCCCAAGTTAGTCTAAGTTCGTCCCAAGTTAGTCTCTTTCTAAGGACGAACGTAGAAAAGCCTTTGAATGAGACTAACACAACTAAATTGGGACGAACAAAGACAAACTTTAGTCTCATTCTAAAGTTAGTCTAAGTTCGTCCCAAGTTAGTCTCTTTCTAAGGACGAACTTAGATAAACCTTAGAATGAGACTAACGAGACTAACTTGGGACGAACAAAGACAAACTTTAGTCTCATTCTAAAGTTTGTATAAGTTCATCCCAAGTTAGTCTAAGTTCGTCCCAAGTTAGTCTCTTTCTAAGGACGAACTTTGTTAAACCTTAGAATGTGACTAACGAAACTAACTTGGGACGAACAAAGACAAACTTTAGTCTCATTCTGAAGTTTGTATAAGTTCATCCCAGGTTAGTCTAAGTTTGTCCCAAGTTAGTCTCTTTATAAGAACGAACTTAGATAAACCTCAGAATGAGACTTACGAGACTAACTTGGGATGAACTTAGACAAACTTTAGTCTCATTCTAAGGTTTGTATAAGTTCGTCCCAAGTTAGTCTAAGTTCGTCCCCAGTTAGTCTCTTTCTAAGGACGCACTTAGATAAACCTTAGAATGAGACTAACGAGACTAACTTGGGATGAACTTAGATAAACTTTAGCCTCATTCTAAAGTTTGTACAAGTTCGTCCCTAGTTAGTCTAAGTTCGTCCCAAGTTTGTCTCTTTCTAAGGACAAACGTAGATAAGCCTTTGAATGAGACTAACGAAACTAAATTGGGACGAACAAAGACAAACTTTAGTCTCATTCTAAAGTTTGTATAAGTTCATCCCAAGTTAGTCTAAGTTCGTCCCAAGTTAGTCTCTTTCTAAGGAAGAACTGAGATAAACCTTAGAATGTGACTAACGAAACTAACTTGGGACGAACAAAGACAACCTTTATTCTCATTCTGAGGTTTGTATATGTTCGTCCCAAGTTAGTCTAAGTTTGTCCCAAGTTAGTCTCTTTCTAAGGACGAACTTAGATAAACCTTAGAATGAGACTAACGAGACTAACTTGGGAGGAACAAAGACAAACTTTAGTCTCATTCTAAGGTTTGTATAAGTTCGTCCCAAGTTAGTCTAAGTTTGTCCCAAGTTAGTCTCTTTCTAAGAATGAACGTAGATAAACCTTAGAATGAGACTAACGAGACTAACTTGGGACGAACAAAGACAAACTTTAGTCTCATTCTAAAGTTTGTATAAGTTCATCCCAAGTTAGTCTAAGTTCGTCCCAAGTTAGTCTCTTTCTAAGGACGAACTTTGTTAAACCTTAGAATGTGACTAACGAAACTAACTTGGGACGAACAAAGACAAACTTTAGTCTCATTCTGAGGTTTGTATAAGTTCATCCCAAGTTAGTCTAAGTTCGTCCCAAGTTAGTCTCTTTCTAAGGACGAACTTAGATAAACCTTAGAATGAGACTAACGAGACTAACTTGGGAAGAACAAAGACAAACTTTAGTCTCATTCTAAAGTTTGTATAAGTTCATCCCAAGTTAGTCTAAGTTCGTCCCAAGTTAGTCTCTTTCTAAGGACGAACTTAGACAAACCTTAGAATGTGACTAACGAAACTAACTTGGGACGAACAAAGACAAACTTTAGTCTCATTCTGAGGTTTGTATAAGTTCGTCCCAAGTTAGTCTAAGTTCGTCCCAAGTTAGTCTCTTTCTAAGAACGAACTTAGATAAACCTTAGAATGAGACTAACGGGACTAACTTGGGATGAACTTAGATAAACTTTAGTCTCATTCTAAAGTTTGTATAAGTTCGTCCCAAGTTAGTCTAAGTTCGTCCCAAGTTAGTATCTTTCTCCCCAAGTTAGTCTCTTTCTAGGTGTTTAAATGAATCAGAGAGAGAAGGTTTCTCGTTAGAGAGAGAAGCTCTGGCGTCTCCGGCGTCTTCTCTGGCGACTCGACCCGCGCCGGCGATCTAGCTTGCTGCTCCCGGTGTTTCGTCCTGTGCTGGTGTTGTTTCCGACCCCAGATCTGGAAATTAGATAGATCTGCGCGTTTTCAGATCACCTCTGCTCAGATCCGAGTTTCGTTTCGACCGGCAGTTCGTCGCAGCTTTCGTTCGTCTTCGAACTCAGACCTGGTTGGCGTCCGTCCTCGATCTCAGATCTGGTGGTCTTCGTCATATCGGCCGTTCTCAGATCCGGTTCAGTCGCTCGCAGATCTGTTGTTTTGCTCTCAGATCCGGTTTCGTGTGCTTTCAGATCTGGTGTTCTTCTTCCGGCTCAGATCGGTCGGCTATCAGTTCGGGTGTGCTCTCATCTTCGTTCGGGTGTGCTCTCATCTTCGTCGATCTCAGACACATCTTCGTACCCAGATCCGGCTAATCCAGGCTTCGTCAGAAGTCCAGATCGTTTCTCTTCCGACTCAGATACAAGCTCGTTCTCAGATCCGTTCGTTACCATCTCAGATCGTCTGGCTTTGAGCTGCGATTTTGCCTGGCTTTGATCCGTTTCAGATCCTCGTCACCAACCCATCTCAGATCGTCTGGGTATTCAGATCTGGGATTTAGTGGTCGGCTCCTATTCTCGGCGGATTGATGACGATTACTCAGCCACATCTGGCTATTTCCGGTGTAAAGTCACCGGATTTGGCCAAGGATACGAACTCGTATGCTTCGGCAGTCAAGGGGCAGACCTCACATGCTCCGGTAGTGATGAATCCTAGATTGGTTCCTCGTTTCAAGCCAATCGATTTGCCATCCCGCCAATACTCGATCGTTGATGGGAAGCCTTCTGTTCACTTCACAGCAGCTGAGTTCGATGCAGGGGTTGCTCTATTCAAGCACTCGCTAGTTGCAAAATTCACCATGGGGAGGCCGACTATTGAGATGATTCGGCAAGTATTCAAAGAAAATTGGCATATTAAAGGCAGAGCTTCGGTCAGTGATATCTGGGACTCTCGGCACTTGATGATAATTTTAGACTCTGAGGAAGATGCAAATACGGTTCTTACTTCTCCTCTCCGAAAGGTTGGGCATGCCCTGTTTCGTCTTTTTCGGTATTCTCCTGATTATAGTCCGAAGAAGGAATCTTCTACTACAACTAAGTGGGTTCGATTGCCAGGTATTCATCCTGGTTTTGTTACTCGTAACTATGTGGCTAGTATTGTGAACTCATTTGGTAGTTTTCTTGATCTGGATGAGAGATCAAAGGCTTGTGCTACTCTTAGATATGTTAGAGCCTGTGTAGAGCTTGATGTTTGTATTCCTATTCCGGAGGAAGTTAGGATTTCTCTTTCTGATGGGAGAGTGTTCTGGCAAAAAATAGAGGTGGAAGGTAATATGGCCTATTGCTCCTACTGCAAAGTTCATGGGCATGATTTATCGATGTGTAGGAAGAAACGTGTCTCTAATAATGATCCTAAGGAGCAGACCAATATGGCAGATATGAAGGTGCATAATCCCATAGAGATTTCTATTCAGAATAGTCATGTTCTTCCAGGCAATGAGACTATGGATACTAGCAAGCCAGATGAATGGGTGCAAGTCAAGAAGAAAAAGAGCGCAAGGAAAGTCCGTAAGAAGGACACTGCTAAAAGTGTCACTCTTGAGACACAAGTAGTTTCTTCTTGTGATATTATTGTTGCTTTGCCAAGTGAAGATGTTCAGGAGGAAACTCCTAATAATCCTAAGCCGGCTGTGGATTCGAATGAAAAGGAGGCTGTGGTGGTATCTTTAGAGAATAAAGAGGATGTTAAAGATTTGAATATGGCTGATCCTACAACAGCTCCTATCATTTGCTCCCTCATGGACAATCTTGATGGGATTAAAAAGAGTTATGACAGCGTTCTCCCGGATCTTATCCTCGCCAAGGAAACCAAGGCCAAATTCATGAAAGCCTTAAACTTAGCTCCTAGCACTCAAACTAAGCCTATTCTAATGTGTTCCAAGGATGTTGCGGTTTCGCCCAAATCGAACCGTAAGGTCACTTTTAGTGTTGACTAGAATAGGACTCCTGTAGCGCTGTTTTGTTTGCTGTTTCGTTTTTCCTTTTTGGGCTTTGCCCCTTAATAAAATAAGTTTCGTTAAAAAAAAAAAAAGTTAGTATCTTTCTCAGGACGAACTTAGATTAATCTTAGAATGAGACTAACGAGACGAACTTGGGACGAACAAAGACCAACTTTAGTCTCATTCTAAGGTTTGTATAAGTTCGTCCCATGTTACTCTAAGTTCGTCCCAAGTTAGTCTCTTTCTAAGGACGAACTTACACAAACCTTAAAATGAGACTAACGAGACTAACTTGGGACGAACAAAGACAAACTTTATTCTCATTCTAAGGTTTGTATAAGTTCGTCCCAAGTTTGTCTCTTTCTAAGGACGAACTTAGATAAACCTTAGAATGAAACTAGCGAGACTAACTTGGGACAAACAAAGACTAAGTTTAGTCTCATTCTAAGGTTTGGATAAGTTCGTCCCAATATGTCTAAGTTCGTCCCAAGTTCGTCTATTTCTAAGGACGAACTTAGACAAACCTTAGAATGAGACTAACGAGACTAACTTGGGACGAACAAAGACAAACTTTAGTCTCATTCTAGGGTTTGTATAAGTTCGTCCCAAGTTAGTCTAATTTCGTCCCAAGTTAGTCTCTTTCTAAGGACGAACTTAGATAAACCTTAGAATGAGACTAACGAGACTAACTTGGGATGAACTTAGATAAACTTTAGTCTCATTCTAAAGTTTGTATAAGTTCGTCCCAAGTTAGTCTAAGTTCGTCACAAGTTAGTCTCTTTCTAAGGACGAACTTAGATAAACCTTAGAATGAGACTAACGAGACTAACTTGGGACGAACAAAGACAAACTTTAGTCTCATTCTATGGTTTGTATCTCAGGGCGAACTTAGATAAACCTTATAATGAGACAAACGAGACTAACTTGGTACGAACAAAGACAAACTTTAGTCTCATTCTAAGGTTTGTATATGTTCATCCCAAGTTGGTCTAAGTTCATCCCAAGTTAGTCTTTTTCTAAGAACGAACGTAGATAAGCCTTAGAATGAGACTAACGAGACTAACTTCGGACGAACAAAGACAAACTTTAGTCTCATTCTAAGGTTTGTATAAGTTCGTCCCAAGTTAGCCTAAGTTCATCCCAAGTTAGTCTCTTTCTAAGGACGAACTTAGATAAACCTTAGAATGTGACTAACGAAACTAACTTGGGACGAACAAAGACAAACTTTAGTCTCATTCTATGGTTTGTATCTCAGGGCGAACTTAGATAAACCTTATAATGAGACAAACGAGACTAACTTGGTACGAACAAAGACAAACTTTAGTCTCATTCTAAGGTTTGTATAAGTTCATCCCAAGTTGGTCTAAGTTCATCCCAAGTTAGTCTTTTTCTAAGGACGAACGTAGATAAGCCTTAGAATGAGACTAACGAGACTAACTTGGGACGAGCTTAGATAAACTTTAGTCTCATTCTGAAGTTTGTATAAGTTCATCCCAAGTTAGTCTAAGTTCGTCCCAAGTTAGTCTCTTTCCAAGGAGGAACTTAGATAAACCTTAGAATGTGACTAACGAAACTAACTTGGGACGAACAAAGACAAACTTTAGTCTCATTCTAAGGTTTGTATAAGTTCGTCCCAAGTTAGTCTAAGTTCGTCCCAAGTTAGTCTCTTTCTAAGGATGAACTTAGATAAACCTTAGAATGAGACTAACGAGACTAACTTGGGACGAACAAAGACAAACTTTAGTCTCATTCTAAGGTTTGTATAAGTTCGTCCCAAGTTAGTCTAAGTTCGTCCCAAGTTAGTCTCTTTCTAAGGACGAACTTAGATAGACCTTAGCATGAGACTAATCAGACTAACTTGGGGCGAACTTAGATAAACCTTAGAATGAAGTTCGTCCCAAGTTAGTCTAAGTTCATCCCAAGTTAGTCTCTTTCTAAGGATGAACTTAGATAAACCTTAGAATTAGACTAACGAGACTAACTTGGGACGAACAAAGACAAAACTTTAGTCTCATTCTAAGGTTTGTATAAGTTCGTCCCAAGTTAGTCTAAGTTCGTCCCAAGTTAGTCCCTTTCTAAGGACGAACTTAGATAAACCTTAGAATGAGACTAACGAGACTAACTTTGGACGAACAAAGACAAACTTTAGTCTCATTCTAAAGTTTGTATAAGTTAATCCCAAGTTAGTCTAAGTTCGTCCCAAGTTAGTCTCTTTCTAAGGACGAACTTAGATAAACCTTAGAATGTGACTAACGAAACTAACTTGGGACGAACAAAGACAAACTTTAGTCTCATTATGAGGTTTGTATAAGTTCATCCCAAGTTAGTCTAAGTTTGTCCCAAGTTAGTCTCTTTCTAAGAACGAACTTAGATAAACCTCAGAATGAGACTAACGAGACTCTCTTGGGATGAACTTAGACAAACTTTAGTCTCATTCTAAGGTTTGTATAAGTTCGTCCCAAGTTAGTCTAAGTTCGTCCCAAGTTAGTCTCTTTCTAAGGACGAACTTAGATAAACCTTAGAATGAGACTAACGAGACTAACTTGGGATGAACTTAGATAAACTTTAGCCTCATTCTAAAGTTTGTACATGTTCGTCCGAAGTTAGTCTAAGTTCGTCCCAAGTTAGTCTCTTTCTATAGACGAACTTAGATTAATCTTAGAATGAGACTAACGAGACTAACTTGGGACGAACAAAGACAAACTTTAGTCTCATTCTAAGGTTTGTATAAGTACGTCCCAAGTTACTCTAAGTTCGTCCCAAGTTAGTCTCTTTCTAAGGACGAACTTACACAAACCTTAGAATGAGACTTACGAGACTAACTTGGGACGAACAAAGACAAACTTTACTCTCATTCTAAGGTTTTTATAAGTTCGTCCCAAGTTCGTCTAAGTTCGTACCAAGTTAGTCTCTTTCTAAGGATGAACTTAGATAAACCTTAGCATGAGACTAACGAGACTAACTTGGGACGAACTTAGACAAACTTTAGTCTCATTCTAAAGTTTGAATAAGTTCGTCCCAAGTTAGTCTAAGTTCGTCCCAAGTTAGTCTCTTTCTAAGGACGAACGTAGATAAACCTTTGAATGAGACTAACACAACTAAATTGGGACGAACAAAGACAAACTTTAGTCTCATTCTAAAGTTTGTATAAGTTCATCCCAAGTTAGTCTAAGTTCGTCCCAAGTTAGTCTCTTTCTAAGGACGAACTTAGATAAACCTTAGAATGAGACTAACGAGACTAACTTGGGACGAACAAAGACAAACTTTAGTCTCATTCTAAAGTTTGTATAAGTTCATCCCACGTTAGTCTAAGTTCGTCCCAAGTTAGTCTCTTTCTAAGGACGAACTTAGATAAACCTTGGAATGTGACTAACGAAACTAACTTGGGACGAACAAAGACAAACTTTAGTCTCATTCTGAGGTTTGTATAAGTTCATCCCAAGTTAGTCTAAGTTTGTCCCAAGTTAGTCTCTTTCTAAGAACGAACTTAGATAAACCTCAGAATGAGACTAACGAGACTAACTTGGGATGAACTTAGACAAACTTTAGTCTCATTCTAAGGTTTGTATAAGTTCGTCCCAAGTTAGTCTAAGTTCGTCCCAAGTTAGTCTCTTTCTAAGGACGCACTTAGATAAACCTTAGAATGAGACTAACGAGACTAACTTGGGATGAACTTAGATAAACTTTAGCCTCATTCTAAAGTATGTACAAGTTCGTCCCAAGTTAGTCTAAGTTCGTCCCAAGTTAGTCTCTTTCTAAGGACGAACTTAGATAAACCTTAGAATGAGACTAACGAGACTAACTTGGGACGAACAAAGACAAACTTTAGTCTCATTCTAAGGTTTGTATAAGTTCGTCCCAAGTTAGTCTAATTTCGTCCCAAGTTAGTCTCTTTCTAAGGACGAACTTAGATAAACCTTAGAATGAGACTAACGAGACTAACTTGGGATGAACTTAGATAAACTTTAGCCTCATTCTAAAGTTTGTACATGTTCGTCCGAAGTTAGTCTAAGTTCGTCCCAAGTTAGTCTCTTTCTATAGACGAACTTAGATTAATCTTAGAATGAGACTAACGAGACTAACTTGGGACGAACAAAGACAAACTTTAGTCTCATTCTAAGGTTTGTATAAGTACGTCCCAAGTTACTCTAAGTTCGTCCCAAGTTAGTCTCTTTCTAAGGACGAACTTACACAAACCTTAGAATGAGACTTACGAGACTAACTTGGGACGAACAAAGACAAACTTTACTCTCATTCTAAGGTTTTTATAAGTTCGTCCCAAGTTAGTCTAAGTTCGTACCAAGTTAGTCTCTTTCTAAGGATGAACTTAGATAAACCTTAGCATGAGACTAACGAGACTAACTGGGGACGAACAAAGATAAACTTTAGTCTCATTCTAAAGTTTGTATAAGTTCATCCCAAGTAAGTCTAAGTTCGTCCCAAGTTTGTCTCTTTCTAAGGACGAACTTAGATAAACCTTAGAATGAGACTAACGAGACTAACTTGGGACGAACAAAGACAAACTTTAGTCTCATTATGAGGTTTGTATAAGTTCATCCCAAGTTAGTCTAAGTTTGTCCCAAGTTAGTCTCTTTCTAAGAACGAACTTAGATAAACCTCAGAATGAGACTAACGAGACTCACTTGGGATGAACTTAGACAAACTTTAGTCTCATTCTAAGGTTTGTATAAGTTCGTCCCAAGTTAGTCTAAGTTCGTCCCAAGTTAGTCTCTTTCTAAGGACGAACTTAGATAAACCTTAGAATGAGACTAACGAGACTAACTTGGGATGAACTTAGATAAACTTTAGCCTCATTCTAAAGTTTGTACATGTTCGTCCGAAGTTAGTCTAAGTTCGTCCCAAGTTAGTCTCTTTCTATAGACGAACTTAGATTAATCTTAGAATGAGACTAACGAGACTAACTTGGGACGAACAAAGACAAACTTTAGTCTCATTCTAAGGTTTGTATAAGTACGTCCCAAGTTACTCTAAGTTCGTCCCAAGTTAGTCTCTTTCTAAGGACGAACTTACACAAACCTTAGAATGAGACTTACGAGACTAACTTGGGACGAACAAAGACAAACTTTACTCTCATTCTAAGGTTTTTATAAGTTCGTCCCAAGTTCGTCTAAGTTCGTACCAAGTTAGTCTCTTTCTAAGGATGAACTTAGATAAACCTTAGCATGAGACTAACGAGACTAACATGGGACGAACTTAGACAAACTTTAGTCTCATTCTAAAGTTTGAATAAGTTCGTCCCAAGTTAGTCTAAGTTCGTCCCAAGTTAGTCTCTTTCTAAGGACGAACGTAGATAAACCTTTGAATGAGACTAACACAACTAAATTGGGACGAACAAAGACAAACTTTAGTCTCATTCTAAAGTTTGTATAAGTTCATCCCAAGTTAGTCTAAGTTCGTCCCAAGTTAGTCTCTTTCTAAGGACGAACTTAGATAAACCTTAGAATGAGACTAACGAGACTAACTTGGGACGAACAAAGACAAACTTTAGTCTCATTCTAAAGTTTGTATAAGTTCATCCCACGTTAGTCTAAGTTCGTCCCAAGTTAGTCTCTTTCTAAGGACGAACTTAGATAAACCTTGGAATGTGACTAACGAAACTAACTTGGGACGAACAAAGACAAACTTTAGACTCATTCTGAGGTTTGTATAAGTTCATCCCAAGTTAGTCTAAGTTTGTCCCAAGTTAGTCTCTTTCTAAGAACGAACTTAGATAAACCTCAGAATGAGACTAACGAGACTAACTTGGGATGAACTTAGACAAACTTTAGTCTCATTCTAAGGTTTGTATAAGTTCGTCCCAAGTTAGTCTAAGTTCGTCCCAAGTTAGTCTCTTTCTAAGGACGCACTTAGATAAACCTTAGAATGAGACTAACGAGACTAACTTGGGATGAACTTAGATAAACTTTAGCCTCATTCTAAAGTATGTACAAGTTCGTCCCAAGTTAGTCTAAGTTCGTCCCAAGTTAGTCTCTTTCTAAGGACGAACTTAGATAAACCTTAGAATGAGACTAACGAGACTAACTTGGGACGAACAAAGACAAACTTTAGTCTCATTCTAAGGTTTGTATAAGTTCGTCCCAAGTTAGTCTAATTTCGTCCCAAGTTAGTCTCTTTCTAAGGACGAACTTAGATAAACCTTAGAATGAGACTAACGAGACTAACTTGGGATGAACTTAGATAAACTTTAGCCTCATTCTAAAGTTTGTACATGTTCGTCCGAAGTTAGTCTAAGTTCGTCCCAAGTTAGTCTCTTTCTATAGACGAACTTAGATTAATCTTAGAATGAGACTAACGAGACTAACTTGGGACGAACAAAGACAAACTTTAGTCTCATTCTAAGGTTTGTATAAGTACGTCCCAAGTTACTCTAAGTTCGTCCCAAGTTAGTCTCTTTCTAAGGACGAACTTACACAAACCTTAGAATGAGACTTACGAGACTAACTTGGGACGAACAAAGACAAACTTTACTCTCATTCTAAGGTTTTTATAAGTTCGTCCCAAGTTAGTCTAAGTTCGTACCAAGTAAGTCTCTTTCTAAGGATGAACTTAGATAAACCTTAGAATGAGACTAACGAGACTAACTGGGGACGAACAAAGATAAACTTTAGTCTCATTCTAAAGTTTGTATAAGTTCATCCCAAGTAAGTCTAAGTTCGTCCCAAGTTTGTCTCTTTCTAAGGACGAACTTAGATAAACCTTAGAATGAGACTAACGAGACTAACTTGGGACGAACAAAGACAAACTTTGGTCTCATTCTAAAGTTCGTCCCAAGTTAGTCTAAGTTCGTCCCGAGTTAGTCTCTTTCTAAGAACGAACGTAGATAAACCTTAGAATGAGACTAACGAGACTAACTTGGGACGAACAAAGACAAACTTTAGTCTCATTCTAAAGTTTGAATAAGTTCGTCCCAAGTTAGTCTAAGTTCGTCCCAAGTTAGTCTCTTTCTAAGGACGAACGTAGATAAACCTTTGAATGAGACTAACACAACTAAATTGGGACGAACAAAGACAAACTTTAGTCTCATTCTAAAGTTTGTATAAGTTCATCCCAAGTTAGTCTAAGTTCGTCCCAAGTTAGTCTCTTTCTAAGGACGAACTTAGATAAACCTTAGAATGAGACTAACGAGACTAACTTGGGACGAACAAAGACAAACTTTAGTCTCATTCTAAAGTTTGTATAAGTTCATCCCACGTTAGTCTAAGTTCGTCCCAAGTTAGTCTCTTTCTAAGGACGAACTTAGATAAACCTTGGAATGTGACTAACGAAACTAACTTGGGACGAAAAAAGACAAACTTTAGTCTCATTCTGAGGTTTGTATAAGTTCATCCCAAGTTAGTCTAAGTTTGTCCCAAGTTAGTCTCTTTCTAAGAACGAACTTAGATAAACCTCAGAATGAGACTAACGAGACTAACTTGGGATGAACTTAGACAAACTTTAGTCTCATTCTAAGGTTTGTATAAGTTCGTCCCAAGTTAGTCTAAGTTCGTCCCAAGTTAGTCTCTTTCTAAGGACGCACTTAGATAAACCTTAGAATGAGACTAACGAGACTAACTTGGGATGAACTTTGATAAACTTTAGCCTCATTCTAAAGTTTGTACAAGTTCGTCCCAAGTTAGTCTAAGTTCGTCCCAAGTTAGTCTCTTTCTAAGGACGAACTTAGATAAACCTTAGAATGAGACTAACGAGACTAACTTGGGACGAACAAAGACAAACTTTAGTCTCATTCTAAGGTTTGTATAAGTTCGTCCCAAGTTAGTCTAAGTTCGTCCCAGGTTAGTCTCTTTCTAAGGACGAACTTAGAGAAACCTTAGATTGAGACTAACGAGACTAACTTGGGACGAACTTAGAAAAACCTTAGAATGAAGTTCGTCCCAAGTTAGTCTAAGTTCGTCCCAAGTTAGTCTCTTTCTAAGGACGAACTTAGATAAACCTTAGAATGAGACTAACGAGACTAACTTGGGACGAACAAAGACAAACTTTAGTCTCATTCTAAGGTTTGTATAAGTTCGTCCCAAGTTAGTCTAAGTTCGTCCCATGTTAGTCTCTTTCTAAGGACGAACTTAGATAAACCATAGAATGAGACTAACGAGACTAACTTGGGACGAACAAAGACAAACTTTAGTCACATTCTAAAGTTTGTATAAGTTCGTCCCAAGTTCGTCTAAGTTCGTCCCAAGTTTGTCTCTTTCTAAGGACGAACGTAGATAAGCCTTTGAATGAGACTAACGAAACTAAATTGGGACGAACAAAGACAAACTATAGTCTCATTCTAAAGTTTGTATAAGTTCATCCCAAGTTAGTCTAAGTTCGTCCCAAGTTAGTCTCTTTCTTAGGACGAACTGAGATAAACCTTAGAATGTGACTAACGAAACTAACTTGGGACGAACAAAGACAACCTTAAGTCTCATTCTGAGGTTTGTATATGTTCGTCCCAAGTTAGTCTAAGTTTGTCCCAAGTTAGTCTCTTTCTAAAGACGAACTTAGATAAACCTTAGAATGAGACTAACGAGACTAACTTGGGAGGAACAAAGACAAACTTTAGTCTCATTCTAAGGTTTGTATAAGTTCGTCCCAAGTTAGTCTAAGTTTGTCCCAAGTTAGTCTCTTTCTAAGAACGAACGTAGATAAACCTTAGAATGAGACTAACGAGACTAACTTGGGACGAACAAAGACAAACTTTAGTCTCATTCTAAAGTTTGAATAAGTTCGTCCCAAGTTAGTCTAAGTTCGTCCCAAGTTAGTCTCTTTCTAAGGACGAACGTAGATAAGCCTTTGAATGAGACTAACGAAACTAAATTGGGACGAACAAAGACAAACTTTAGTCTCATTCTAAAGTTTGTATAAGTTCATCCCAAGTTAGTCTAAGTTCGTCCCAAGTTAGTCTCTTTCTAAGGATGAACTTAGATAAACCTTAGAATGAGACTAACGAGACTAACTTGGGAAGAACAAAGACAAACTTTAGTCTCATTCTAAAGTTTGTATAAGTTCATCCCAAGTTAGTCTAAGTTCGTCCCAAGTTAGTCTCTTTCTAAGGACGAACTTAGACAAACCGTAGAATGTGACTAACGAAACTAACTTGGGACAAACAAAGACAAACTTTAGTCTCATTCTAAGGTTTGTATAAGTTCGTCCCAAGTTAGTCTAAGTTCGTCCCAAGTTAGTCTCTTTCTAAGGACGAACTTAGATAAACCTTAGAATGAGACTAACGAGACTAACTTGGGACGAACAAAGACAAACTTTAGTCTCATTCTAAGGTTTGTATAAGTTCGTCCCAAGTTAGTCTAAGTTCATCCCAGGTTAGTCTCTTTCTAAGGACGAACTTAGAGAAACCTTAGAATGAGACTAACGAGACTAACTTGGGACGAACTTAGAAAAACCTTAGAATGAAGTTCGTCCCAAGTTAGTCTAAGTTCGTCCCAAGTTAGTCTCTTTCTAAGGACGAACTTAGATAAACCTTAGAATGAGACTAACGAGACTAACTTGGGACGAACAAAGACAAACTTTAGTCTCATTCTAAGGTTTGTATAAGTTCGTCCCAAGTTAGTCTAAGTTCGTCCCATGTTAGTCTCTTTCTAAGGACGAACTTAGATAAACCATAGAATGAGACTAACGAGACTAACTTGGGACGAACAAAGACAAACTTTAGTCTCATTCTAAAGTTTGTATAAGTTCGTCCCAAGTTCGTCTAAGTTCGTCCCAAGTTTGTCTCTTTCTAAGGACGAACGTAGATAAGCCTTTGAATGAGACTAACGAAACTAAATTGGGACGAACAAAGACAAACTATAGTCTAATTCTAAAGTTTGTATAAGTTCATCCCAAGTTAGTCTAAGTTCGTCCCAAGTTAGTCTCTTTCTTAGGACGAACTGAGATAAACCTTAGAATGTGACAAACGAAACTAACTTGGGACGAACAAAGACAACCTTTAGTCTCATTCTGAGGTTTGTATATGTTCGTCCCAAGTTAGTCTAAGTTTGTCCCAAGTTAGTCTCTTTCTAAAGACGAACTTAGATAAACCTTAGAATGAGACTAACGAGACTAACTTGGGAGGAACAAAGACAAACTTTAGTCTCATTCTAAGGTTTGTATAAGTTCGTCCCAAGTTAGTCTAAGTTTGTCCCAAGTTAGTCTCTTTCTAAGAACGAACGTAGATAAACCTTAGAATGAGACTAACGAGACTAACTTGGGACGAACAAAGACAAACTTTAGTCTCATTCTAAAGTTTGAATAAGTTCGTCCCAAGTTAGTCTAAGTTCGTCCCAAGTTAGTCTCTTTCTAAGGACGAACGTAGATAAGCCTTTGAATGAGACTAACGAAACTAAATTGGGACGAACAAAGACAAACTTTAGTCTCATTCTAAAGTTTGTATAAGTTCATCCCAAGTTAGTCTAAGTTCGTCCCAAGTTAGTCTCTTTCTAAGGATGAACTTAGATAAACCTTAGAATGAGACTAACGAGACTAACTTGGGAAGAACAAAGACAAACTTTAGTCTCATTCTAAAGTTTGTATAATTCATCCCAAGTTAGTCTAAGTTCGTCCCAAGTTAGTCTCTTTCTAAGGACGAACTTAGACAAACCGTAGAATGTGACTAACGAAACTAACTTGGGACAAACAAAGACAAACTTTAGTCTCATTCTGAGGTTTGTATAAGTTCGTCCCAAGTTAGTCTAAGTTCGTCCCAAGTTAGTCTCTTTCTAAGAACGAACTTAGATAAACCTTAGAATGAGACTAACGGGACTAACTTGGGACGAACTCAGAAAAACCTTAGAATGAAGTTCGTCCCAAGTTAGTCTAAGTTCGTCCCAAGTTAGTCTCTTTCTAAGGACGAACTTAGATAAACCTTAGAATGAGACTAACGAGACTAACTTGGGACGAACAAAGACAAACTTTAGTCTCATTCTAAGGTTTGTATAAGTTCGTCCCAAGTTAGTCTAAGTTCGTCCCATGTTAGTCTCTTTCTAAGGACGAACTTAGATAAACCATAGAATGAGACTAACGAGACTAACTTTGGACGAACAAAGACAAACTTTAGTCTCATTCTAAAGTTTGTATAAGTTCGTCCCAAGTTCGTCTAAGTTCGTCCCAAGTTTGTCTCTTTCTAAGGACGAACGTAGATAAGCCTTTGAATGAGACTAACGAAACTAAATTGGGACGAACAAAGACAAACTATAGTCTCATTCTAAAGTTTGTATAAGTTCATCCCAAGTTAGTCTAAGTTCGTCCCAAGTTAGTCTCTTTCTTAGAACGAACTGAGATAAACCTTAGAATGTGACTAACGAAACTAACTTGGGACGAACAAAGACAACCTTAAGTCTCATTCTGAGGTTTGTATATGTTCGTCCCAAGTTAGTCTAAGTTTGTCCCAAGTTAGTCTCTTTCTAAAGACGAACTTAGATAAACCTTAGAATGAGACTAACGAGACTAACTTGGGAGGAACAAAGACAAACTTTAGTCTCATTCTAAGGTTTGTATAAGTTCGTCCCAAGTTAGTCTAAGTTTGTCCCAAGTTAGTCTCTTTCTAAGAACGAACGTAGATAAACCTTAGAATGAGACTAACGAGACTAACTTGGGACGAACAAAGAAAAACTTTAGTCTCATTCTAAAGTTTGAATAAGTTCGTCCCAAGTTAGTCTAAGTTCGTCCCAAGTTAGTCTCTTTCTAAGGACGAACGTAGATAAGCCTTTGAATGAGACTAACGAAACTAAATTGGGACGAACAAAGACAAACTTTAGTCTCATTCTAAAGTTTGTATAAGTTCATCCCAAGTTAGTCTAAGTTCGTCCCAAGTTAGTCTCTTTCTAAGGATGAACTTAGATAAACCTTAGAATGAGACTAACGAGACTAACTTGGGAAGAACAAAGACAAACTTTAGTCTCATTCTAAAGTTTGTATAAGTTCATCCCAAGTTAGTCTAAGTTCGTCCCAAGTTAGTCTCTTTCTAAGGACGAACTTAGACAAACCGTAGAATGTGACTAACGAAACTAACTTGGGACAAACAAAGACAAACTTTAGTCTCATTCTGAGGTTTGTATAAGTTCGTCCCAAGTTAGTCTAAGTTCGTCCCAAGTTAGTCTCTTTCTAAGAACGAACTTAGATAAACCTTAGAATGAGACAAACGGGACTAACTTGGGACGAACTCAGAAAAACCTTAGAATGAAGTTCGTCCCAAGTTAGTCTAAGTTCGTCCCAAGTTAGTCTCTTTCTAAGGACGAACTTAGATAAACCTTAGAATGAGACTAACGAGACTAACTTGGGACGAACAAAGACAAACTTTAGTCTCATTCTAAGGTTTGTATAAGTTCGTCCCAAGTTAGTCTAAGTTCGTCCCATGTTAGTCTCTTTCTAAGGACGAACTTAGATAAACCATAGAATGAGACTAACGAGACTAACTTGGGACGAACAAAGACAAACTTTAGTCTCATTCTAAAGTTTGTATAAGTTCGTCCCAAGTTCGTCTAAGTTCGTCCCAAGTTTGTCTCTTTCTAAGGACGAACGTAGATAAGCCTTTGAATGAGACTAACGAAACTAAATTGGGACGAACAAAGACAAACTATAGTCTCATTCTAAAGTTTGTATAAGTTCATCCCAAGTTAGTCTAAGTTCGTCCCAAGTTAGTCTCTTTCTTAGAACGAACTGAGATAAACCTTAGAATGTGACTAACGAAACTAACTTGGGACGAACAAAGACAACCTTAAGTCTCATTCTGAGGTTTGTATATGTTCGTCCCAAGTTAGTCTAAGTTTGTCCCAAGTTAGTCTCTTTCTAAAGACGAACTTAGATAAACCTTAGAATGAGACTAACGAGACTAACTTGGGAGGAACAAAGACAAACTTTAGTCTCATTCTAAGGTTTGTATAAGTTCGTCCCAAGTTAGTCTAAGTTTGTCCCAAGTTAGTCTCTTTCTAAGAACGAACGTAGATAAACCTTAGAATGAGACTAACGAGACTAACTTGGGACGAACAAAGAAAAACTTTAGTCTCATTCTAAAGTTTGAATAAGTTCGTCCCAAGTTAGTCTAAGTTCGTCCCAAGTTAGTCTCTTTCTAAGGACGAACGTAGATAAGCCTTTGAATGAGACTAACGAAACTAAATTGGGACGAACAAAGACAAACTTTAGTCTCATTCTAAAGTTTGTATAAGTTCATCCCAAGTTAGTCTAAGTTCGTCCCAAGTTAGTCTCTTTCTAAGGATGAACTTAGATAAACCTTAGAATGAGACTAACGAGACTAACTTGGGAAGAACAAAGACAAACTTTAGTCTCATTCTAAAGTTTGTATAAGTTCATCCCAAGTTAGTCTAAGTTCGTCCCAAGTTAGTCTCTTTCTAAGGACGAACTTTGACAAACCGTAGAATGTGACTAACGAAACTAACTTGGGACAAACAAAGACAAACTTTAGTCTCATTCTGAGGTTTGTATAAGTTCGTCCCAAGTTAGTCTAAGTTCGTCCCAAGTTAGTCTCTTTCTAAGAACGAACTTAGATAAACCTTAGAATGAGACAAACGGGACTAACTTGGGACGAACTCAGAAAAACCTTAGAATGAAGTTCGTCCCAAGTTAGTCTAAGTTCGTCCCAAGTTAGTCTCTTTCTAAGGACGAACTTAGATAAACCTTAGAATGAGACTAACGAGACTAACTTGGGACGAACAAAGACAAACTTTAGTCTCATTCTAAGGTTTGTATAAGTTCGTCCCAAGTTAGTCTAAGTTCGTCCCATGTTAGTCTCTTTCTAAGGACGAACTTAGATAAACCATAGAATGAGACTAACGAGACTAACTTGGGACGAACAAAGACAAACTTTAGTCTCATTCTAAAGTTTGTATAAGTTCGTCCCAAGTTCGTCTAAGTTCGTCCCAAGTTTGTCTCTTTCTAAGGACGAACGTAGATAAGCCTTTGAATGAGACTAACGAAACTAAATTGGGACGAACAAAGACAAACTATAGTCTCATTCTAAAGTTTGTATAAGTTCATCCCAAGTTAGTCTAAGTTCGTCCCAAGTTAGTCTCTTTCTTAGAACGAACTGAGATAAACCTTAGAATGTGACTAACGAAACTAACTTGGGACGAACAAAGACAACCTTAAGTCTCATTCTGAGGTTTGTATATGTTCGTCCCAAGTTAGTCTAAGTTTGTCCCAAGTTAGTCTCTTTCTAAAGACGAACTTAGATAAACCTTAGAATGAGACTAACGAGACTAACTTGGGAGGAACAAAGACAAACTTTAGTCTCATTCTAAGGTTTGTATAAGTTCGTCCCAAGTTAGTCTAAGTTTGTCCCAAGTTAGTCTCTTTCTAAGAACGAACGTAGATAAACCTTAGAATGAGACTAACGAGACTAACTTGGGACGAACAAAGACAAACTTTAGTCTCATTCTAAAGTTTGAATAAGTTCGTCCCAAGTTAGTCTAAGTTCGTCCCAAGTTAGTCTCTTTCTAAGGACGAACGTAGATAAGCCTTTGAATGAGACTAACGAAACTAAATTGGGACGAACAAAGACAAACTTTAGTCTCATTCTAAAGTTTGTATAAGTTCATCCCAAGTTAGTCTAAGTTCGTCCCAAGTTAGTCTCTTTCTAAGGATGAACTTAGATAAACCTTAGAATGAGACTAACGAGACTAACTTGGGAAGAACAAAGACAAACTTTAGTCTCATTCTAAAGTTTGTATAAGTTCATCCCAAGTTAGTCTAAGTTCGTCCCAAGTTAGTCTCTTTCTAAGGACGAACTTAGACAAACCGTAGAATGTGACTAACGAAACTAACTTGGGACAAACAAAGACAAACTTTAGTCTCATTCTAAGGTTTGTATAAGTTCGTCCCAAGTTAGTCTAAGTTCGTCCCAAGTTAGTCTCTTTCTAAGGACGAACTTAGATAAACCTTAGAATGAGACTAACGAGACTAACTTGGGACGAACAAAGACAAACTTTAGTCTCATTCTAAGGTTTGTATAAGTTCGTCCCAAGTTAGTCTAAGTTCGTCCCAGGTTAGTCTCTTTCTAAGGACGAACTTAGAGAAACCTTAGAATGAGACTAACGAGACTAACTTGGGACGAACTTAGAAAAACCTTAGAATGAAGTTCGTCCCAAGTTAGTCTAAGTTCGTCCCAAGTTAGTCTCTTTCTAAGGACGAACTTAGATAAACCTTAGAATGAGACTAACGAGACTAACTTGGGACGAACAAAGACAAACTTTAGTCTCATTCTAAGGTTTGTAAAAGTTCGTCCCAAGTTAGTCTAAGTTCGTCCCATGTTAGTCTCTTTCTAAGGACGAACTTAGATAAACCATAGAATGAGACTAACGAGACTAACTTGGGACGAACAAAGACAAACTTTAGTCTCATTCTAAAGTTTGTATAAGTTCGTCCCAAGTTCGTCTAAGTTCGTCCCAAGTTTGTCTCTTTCTAAGGACGAACGTAGATAAGCCTTTGAATGAGACTAACGAAACTAAATTGGGACGAACAAAGACAAACTATAGTCTCATTCTAAAGTTTGTATAAGTTCATCCCAAGTTAGTCTAAGTTCGTCCCAAGTTAATCTCTTTCTTAGGACGAACTGAGATAAACCTTAGAATGTGACTAACGAAACTAACTTGGGACGAACAAAGACAACCTTTAGTCTCATTCTGAGGTTTGTATATGTTCGTCCCAAGTTAGTCTAAGTTTGTCCCAAGTTAGTCTCTTTCTAAAGACGAACTTAGATAAACCTTAGAATGAGACTAACGAGACTAACTTGGGAGGAACAAAGACAAACTTTAGTCTCATTCTAAGGTTTGTATAAGTTCGTCCCAAGTAAGTCTAAGTTTGTCCCAAGTTAGTCTCTTTCTAAGAACGAACGTAGATAAACCTTAGAATGAGACTAACGAGACTAACTTGGGACGAACAAAGACAAACTTTAGTCTCATTCTAAAGTTTGAATAAGTTCGTCCCAAGTTAGTCTAAGTTCGTCCCAAGTTAGTCTCTTTCTAAGGACGAACGTAGATAAGCCTTTGAATGAGACTAACGAAACTAAATTGGGACGAACAAAGACAAACTTTAGTCTCATTCTAAAGTTTGTATAAGTTCATCCCAAGTTAGTCTAAGTTCGTCCCAAGTTAGTCTCTTTCTAAGGATGAACTTAGACAAACCGTAGAATGTGACTAACGAAACTAACTTGGGACAAACAAAGACAAACTTTAGTCTCATTCTGAGGTTTGTATAAGTTCGTCCCAAGTTAGTCTAAGTTCGTCCCAAGTTAGTCTCTTTCTAAGAACGAACTTAGATAAACCTTAGAATGAGACTAACGGGACTAACTTGGGATGAACTTAGATAAACTTTAGTCTCATTCTAAAGTTTGTATAAGTTCGTCCCAAGTTAGTCTAAGTTCGTCCCAAGTTAGTCTCTTTCTTAGGACGAACTGAGATAAACCTTAGAATGTGACTAACGAAACTAACTTGGGACGAACAAAGACAACCTTTAGTCTCATTCTGAGGTTTGTATATGTTCGTCCCAAGTTAGTCTAAGTTTGTCCCAAGTTAGTCTCTTTCTAAAGACGAACTTAGATAAACCTTAGAATGAGACTAACGAGACTAACTTGGGAGGAACAAAGACAAACTTTAGTCTCATTCTAAGGTTTGTATAAGTTCGTCCCAAGTTAGTCTAAGTTTGTCCCAAGTTAGTCTCTTTCTAAGGACGAACGTAGATAAGCCTTTGAATGAGACTAACGAAACTAAATTGGGACGAACAAAGACAAACTATAGTCTCATTCTAAAGTTTGTATAAGTTCATCCCAAGTTAGTCTAAGTTCGTCCCAAGTTAGTCTCTTTCTTAGGACGAACTGAGATAAACCTTAGAATGTGACTAACGAAACTAACTTGGGACGAACAAAGACAACCTTTAGTCTCATTCTGAGGTTTGTATATGTTCGTCCCAAGTTAGTCTAAGTTTGTCCCAAGTTAGTCTCTTTCTAAAGACGAACTTAGATAAACCTTAGAATGAGACTAACGAGACTAACTTGGGAGGAACAAAGACAAACTTTAGTCTCATTCTAAGGTTTGTATAAGTTCGTCCCAAGTTAGTCTAAGTTTGTCCCAAGTTAGTCTCTTTCTAAGAACGAACGTAGATAAACCTTAGAATGAGACTAACGAGACTAACTTGGGACGAACAAAGACAAACTTTAGTCTCATTCTAAAGTTTGAATAAGTTCGTCCCAAGTTAGTCTAAGTTCGTCCCAAGTTAGTCTCTTTCTAAGGACGAACGTAGATAAGCCTTTGAATGAGACTAACGAAACTAAATTGGGACGAACTTAGATAAACTTTAGTCTCATTCTAAAGTTTGTATAAGTTCGTCCCAAGTTAGTCTAAGTTCGTCCCAAGTTAGTATCTTTCTCAGGACGAACTTAGATTAATCTTAGAATGAGACTAACGAGACGAACTTGGGACGAACAAAGACCAACTTTAGTCTCATTCTAAGGTTTGTATAAGTTCGTCCCATGTTACTCTAAGTTCGTCCCAAGTTAGTCTCTTTCTAAGGACGAACTTACACAAACCTTAAAATGAGACTAACTTGAGACGAATAAAGACAAACTTTATTCTCATTCTAAGGTTTGTATAAGTTCGTCCAAAGTTAGTCTCTTTCTAAGGACGAACTTAGATAAACCTTAGAATGAGACTAGCGAGACTAACTTGGGACAAACAAAGACTAAGTTTAGTCTCATTCTAAGGTTTGGATAAGTTCGTCCCAATATGTCTAAGTTCGTCACAAGTTCGTCTCTTTCTAAGGACGAACTTAGACAAACCTTAGAATGAGACTAACGAGACTAACTTGGGATGAACTTAGATAAACTTTAGTCTCATTCTAAAGTTCGTATAAGTTCGTCCCAAGTTAGTCTAAGTTCGTCACAAGTTAGTCTCTTTCTAAGGACGAACTTAGATAAACCTTAGAATGAGACTAACGAGACTAACTTGGGACGAACAAAGACAAACTTTAGTCTCATTCTATGGTTTGTATCTCAGGGCGAACTTAGATAAACCTTATAATGAGACAAACGAGACTAACTTGGTACGAACAAAGACAAACTTTAGTCTCATTCTAAGGTTTGTATAAGTTCATCCCAAGTTAGTCTAAGTTCATCCCAAGTTAGTCTTTTTCTAAGGACGAACGTAGATAAGCCTTAGAATGAGACTAACGAGACTAACTTCGGACGAACAAAGACAAACTTTAGTCTCATTCTAAGGTTTGTAAAAGTTCGTCCCAAGTTAGCCTAAGTTCGTCCCAAGTTAGTCTCTTTCTAAGGATGAACTTAGATAAACCTTAGAATGAGACTAACGAGACTAACTTGGGACGAACAAAGACAAACTTTAGTCTCATTCTAAGGTTTGTATAAGTTCATCCCAAGTTAGTCTAAGTTCGTCCCAAGTTAGTCTCTTTCTAAGGACGAACTTAGATAGACCTTAGCATGAGACTAATCAGACTAACTTGGGGCGAACTTAGATAAACTTTAGTGTCATTCTAACGTTTGTATAAGTTCATCCCAAGTTAGTCTAAGTTCGTCCCAAAATAGTCTCATTCTAAGGACGAACTTAGATAAACCTTAGAATGAGACTAAAGAGACTAACTTGGGACGAACTTAGATAAACCTTAGAATGAAGTTCGTCCCAAGTTAGTCTAAGTTCATCCCAAGTTAGTCTCTTTCTAAGGACGAACTTAGATAAACCTTAGAATGAGACTAACGAGACTAACTTGGGACGAACAAAGACAAACTTTAGTCTCATTCTAAGGTTTGTATAAGTTCGTCCCAAGTTAGTCTAAGTTCGTCCCAAGTTAGTCCCTTTCTAAGGACGAACTTAGATAAACCTTAGAATGAGACTAACGAGACTAACTTTGGACGAACAAAGACAAACTTTAGTCTCATTCTAAAGTTTGTATAAGTTCGTCCCAAGTTAGTCTAAGTTCATCCCAAGTTAGGCTCTTTCTAAGGATGAACGTAGATAAACCTTAGAATGAGACTAACGAGACTAACTTGGGATGAACAAAGACAAACTTTAGTCTCATTCTAAAGTTTGTATAAGTTCGTCCCAAGTTGGTCTAAGTTCGTCCCAAGTTGGTCTCTTTCTAAGGACGAACTTCGACAAACCTTAGAATGAGACTAACGAGACTAACTTGGGACGAACAAAGACAAACTTTAGCCTCATTCTAAGGTTTGTATAAGTTCGCCCCAAGTTAGTCTAAGTTCGTCCCAAGTTAGTCTCTTTCTAAGGACGAACTTAGATAAACCTTAGAATGCGACTAACGAGACTAACTTGAGACGAACAAATACAAACTTTAGTCTCATTCTAAGGTTTGTATAAGTTCGTCCCAAGTTAGTCTAAGTTCGTCCCAAGTTAGTCTCTTTCTAAGGACGAACGTAGATAACCCTTTGAATGAGACTAACGAGACTAACTTGGGACGAACAAAGACAAACTTTAGTCTCATTCTAAAGTTTGTATAAGTTCATCCCAAGTTAGTCTAAGTTCGTCCCAAGTTAGTCTCTTCCTAAGGATGAACTTAGATAAACCTTCGAATGAGACTAACGAGACTAACTTGGGACGAACAAAGACAAATTTAGTCTCATTCTAAGGTTTGTATAAGTTCGTCCCAAGTTAGTCTAAATTCGTACCAAGTTAGTCTCTTTCTAAGGACGAACTTAGATAAACCTTAGAATGAGACTAACGAGACCAACTTGGGACGAACTTAGATAAACTTTAGTCTCATTCTAAAGTTTGTATAAGTTTATCCCAAGTTAGTCTAAGTTCGTCCCAAGTTAGTCTCTTTATAAGGACGAACTTAGATAAACCTAAGAATGTGACTAACGAAACTAACTTGGGACGACCAAAGACAAACTTTAGTCTCATTCTGAGGTTTGTATAAGTTCGTCCCAAGTTAGTCTAAGTTTGTCTCAAGTTAGTCTCTTTCTAAGGACGAACTTAGATAAACCTTAGAATGAGACTAACGAGACTAACTTGAGATGAACTTAGATAAACTTTAGTCTCATTCTAAAGTTTGTATAAGTTCGTCCCAAGTTAGTCTAAGTTCATCCCAAGTTAGTCTCTTTCTAATGATGAACTTAGATTAATATTCGAATGAGACTAACGAGACTAACTTGGGACGAACAAAGACAAACTTTAGTCTCATTCTAAGGTTTGTATAAGTTCGTCCCAAGTTACTCTAAGTTCGTCCCAAGTTAGACTCTTTCTAAGGACGAACTTACACAAATCTTAGAATGAGTCTAACGAGACTAACTTGGGATGAACAAAGACAAACTTTATTCTCATTCTAAGGTTTGTATAAGTTCGTCCCAAGTTAGTCTAAGTTCGTCCCAAGTTAGTCTCTTTCTAAGGACGAACTTAGATAAACCTTAGAATATAATG
The DNA here is from genome assembly GCA_033675215.1 of Rhodiola kirilowii. Classification (NCBI taxonomy): domain Eukaryota; kingdom Viridiplantae; phylum Streptophyta; class Magnoliopsida; order Saxifragales; family Crassulaceae; genus Rhodiola; species Rhodiola kirilowii. The sequence continues at coordinate 61,449 of JAUCNB010000077.1, forward strand.
AGACTAACGAGACTAACTTGGGACAAACAAAAACAAACTTTAGTCTCATTCTAAGGTTTGTATAAGTTCGTCCCAAGTTACTCTAAAATCGTCCCAAGTTACTCTAAAATCGTCCCAAGTTAGTCTCTTTCTAAGGACGAACTTACACGAACCTTAGAATGAGACTAACGAGACTAACTTGGGACGAACAAGGACAAACTTTAGTCTCATTCTAGGGTTTGTATAAGTTTGTCCCAAGTTAGTCTAAGTTCATCCCAAGTTAGTCTCTTTCTAAGGACGAACTTAGATAAACCTTAGAATAAGATTAACGAGACTAACTTGGGACGAACAAAGACAAACTTTAGTCTCATTCTAAGGTTTGTATAAGTTCGTCCATATTTAGTCTAAGTTTGTCCCAAGTTAGTCTCTTTCTAAGGACGAACTTACACAAACCTTTGAATGAGACTAACGAGACTAACTTGGGACGAAAAAAGACAAACTTTAGTCTCATTGTAGGGTTTGTATTAGTTTGTCCCAAGTTAGTCTAAGTTCGTCCCAAGTGAGTCTCTTTCTAAGGACGAACTTAGATAAACCTTAGAATGAGACTAACGAGACTAACTTGGGATGAACAAAGACAAACTTTAGTCTCATTCTAAGGTTTGTATAAGTTCGTCCATATTTAGTCTAAGTTTGTCCCAAGTTCGGCTCTTTCTAAGGACGAACTTATACAAACCTTAGAATGAGACTAACGAGACTAACTTGGGACGAACAAAGACAAACTTTAGTCTCATTCTAAGGTTTGTATCTCAGGACGAACTTAGATAAACCTTATAATGAGACTAACGAGACTAACTTGGGACGAACAAAGACAAACTTTAGTCTAATTCTAAGGTTTGTATAAGTTCGTCCCTAGTTAGTCTCTTTCTAAGGACGAACGTAGATAAGCCTTAGAATGAGACTAACGAGACTAACTTGGGACGAACAAAGACAAACTTTAGCCTCATTCTAAAGTATGTATAAGTTCGTCCCAAGTTAGTCTAAGTTCGTCCCAAGTTAGTCTCTTTCTAAGGACGAACTCAGATAAACCTTAGAATGAGACTAACGAGACTAACTTGGGACGAACTTAGATAAACTTTAGTCTCATTCTAATGTTTGTATAAGTTCATCCCAAGATAGTCTAAGTTCGTCCCAAGTTAGTCTCTTTATAAGGACGAACTTAGATAAACCTTAGAATGTGACTAACGAGACTAACTTGGGACGAACAAAGAAAAACTTTAGTCTCATTCTAAGGTTTGTATAAGTTCGTCCCAAGTTAGTCTAAGTTCATCCCAAGTTAGTCTCTTTCTAATGATGAACTTAGATTAATATTCGAATGAGACTAACGAGACTAACTTGGGACGAACAAAGACAAACATTAGTCTCATTCTAAGGTTTGTATAAGTTCGTCCCAAGTTACTCTAAGTTCGTCCCAAGTTAGTCTCTTTCTAAGGACGAACTTACACAAATCTTAGAATGAGTCTAACGAGACTAACTTGGGATGAACAAAGACAAACTTTATTCTCATTCTAAGGTTTGTATAAGTTCGTCCCAAGTTAATCTAAGTTCGTCCCAAGTTAGTCTCTTTCTAAGGACGAACTTAGATAAACCTTAGAATATAATGAGACTAACGAGACTAACTTGGGACAAACAAAAACAAACTTTAGTCTCATTCTAAGGTTTGTATAAGTTCGTCCCAAGTTACTCTAAAATCGTCCCAAGTTAGTCTCTTTCTAAGGACGAACTTACACGAACCTTAGAATGAGACTAACGAGACTAACTTGGGATGAACAAAGACAAACTTTAGTCTCATTCGAGGGTTTGTATAAGTTTGTCCCAAGTTAGTCTAAGTTCATCCCAAGTTATCTCTTTCTAAGGACGAACTTAGATAAACCTTAGAATGAGACTAACGAGACTAACTTGGGACGAACAAAGACAAACTTTAGTCTCATTCTAAGGTTTGTATAAGTTCGTCCATATTTAGTCTAAGTTTGTCCCAAGTTAGTCTCTTTCTAAGGACGAACTTACACAAACCTTAGAATGAGACTAACGAGACTAACTTGGGACGAACAAAGACAAACTTTAGTCTCATTCTAGGGTTTGTATAAGTTTGTCCCAAGTTAGTCTAAGTTCTTCCCAAGGTCTCTTTCTAAGGACGAACTTAGATAAACCTTAGAATGAGACTAACGAGACTAACTTGGGACGAACAAAGACAAACTTTAGTCTCATTCTAAGGTTTGTATAAGTTCGTCCCAAGTTAGTCTAAGTTCGTCTCAAGTTAGTCTTTTTCTAAGGACTAACTTAGATAAACCTTAGAATATAATGAGACTAACGAGACTAACTTGGGACGAACAAAAACAAACTTTAGTCTCATTCTAAGGTTTGTATAAGTTCGTCCCAAGTTACTCTAAGTTCGTCCCAAGTTAGTCTCTTTCTAAGGACGAACTTACACAAACCTTAGAATGAGACTAACGAGACTAACTTGGGACGAACAACGACAAACTTTAGTCTCATTCTAGGGTTTGTATAAGTTTGTCCCAAGTTAGTCTAAGTTCGTCCCAAGTGAGTCTCTTTCTAAGGACGAACATAGATAAACCTTAGAATGAGACTAACGAGACTAACTTGGGACGAACAAAGACAAACTTTAGTCTCATTCTAAGGTTTGTATAAGTTCGTCCATATTTAATCTAAGTTTGTCCCAAGTTCGTCTCTTTCTAAGGACGAACTTATACAAACCTTAGAATGAGACTAACGAGACTAACTTGGGACGAACAAAGACAAACTTTAGTCTCATTCTAAGGTTTGTATCTCAGGACGAACTTAGATAAACCTTATAATGAGACTAACGAGACTAACTTGGGACGAACAAAGACAAACTTTGGTCTAATTCTAAGGTTTGTATAAGTTCGTCCCTAGTTAGTCTCTTTCTAAGGACGAACGTAGATAAGCCTTAGAATGAGACTAACGAGACTAACTTGGGACGAACAAAGACAAACTTTAGTCTCATTCTAAGGTTTGTCTAAGTTCGTCCCAAGTTAGTCTCTTTCTAAGGACGAACTTAGACAAACCTTGAAATGAGACCAACGAGACTAACTTGGGACGAACAACGACAAACTTTAGTCTCATTCTAGGGTTTGTATAAGTTCGTCCCAAGTTAGTCTAAGTTCGTCCCAAGTTAGTCTCTTTCTAAGGACGAACTCAGATAAACCTTTGAATGAGACTAACGAGACGAACTTGGGACGAACTTAGATAAACTTTAGTCTCATTCTAATGTTTGTATAAGTTCATCCCAAGTTAGTCTAAGTTCGTCCCAAGTTAGTCTCTTTCTAAGGACGAACTTAGATAAACCTTAGAATGTGACTAACAAAACTAACTTGGGACGAACAAAGACAAACTTTAGTCTCATTCTAAGGTTTGTATAAGTTCGTCCCAAGTTAGTCTCTTTCTAAGGACGAACTTAGATAAACCTTAGAATGAGACTAACGAGACTAATTTGGGACGAACAATGACAAACTTTAGTCTCATTCTAAGGTTAGTATAAGTTCATTCCAAGTTAGTCTAAGTTCGTCCCAAGTTAGTCTCTTTCCAAGGACGAACTTAGATAAACCTTAGCATGAGACTAACGAGACTAACTTGGGACGAACTTAGATAAACTTTAGTCTCATTCTAAAGTTTGTATAAGTTCATCCCAAGTTAGTCTAAGTTCGTCCCAAGTTAGTCTCTTTCTAAGGACGAACTTAGATAAACCTTAGAATGAGACTAACGAAACAAATTGGGGACGAACAAAGACAAACTTTAGTCTCATTCTAAGGTTTGTATAAGTTCGTCCCAAGTTAGTCTAAGTTCGTCCCAAGTTAGTCTCTTTCTAAGGACGAACTTAGATAAACCTTAGAATGAGACTAAAGAGACTAACTTGGGACGAACTTAGATAAACTTTAGTCTCATTCTAAAGTTTGTATAAGTTCGTCCCAAGTTAGTCTCTTTCTAAGGACGAACTTAGATTAATCTTAGAATGAGACCAACGAGACTAACTTGGGACGAATAAAGACAAACTTTAGTCTCTTTCTAAGGTTTGTATAAGTTCGTCCCAAGTTAGTCTAAGTTCGTCCCAAGTTAGTCTCTTTCTAAGGACGATCTTAGATAAACCTTAGAATGAGACTAACGAGACCAACTTGGGACGAACCTAGATAAACTTTAGTCTCATTCTAAATTTTGTATAAGTTCATCCCAAGTTAGTCTAAGTTCGTCCCAAGTTAGTCTCTTTCTAAGGACGAACTTAGATAAACCTTAGAATGTGACTAACGAAACTAACTTGGGACGAACAAAGACAAACTTTAGTCTCATTCTGAGGTTTGTAAAAGTTCGTCCCAAGTTAGTCTAAGTTGTCTCAAGTTAGTCTCTTTCTAAGGACGAACTTAGATAAACCTTAGAATGAGACTAACGAGACTAACTTGGGATGAACTTAGATAAACTTTAGTCTCATTCTAAAGTTTGTATAAGTTCGTCCCAAGTTAGTCTAAGTTCGTCGCAAGTTAGTCTCTTTCTAAGGACGAACTTAGATTAATCTTCGAATGAGACTAACGAGACTAACTTGGGACGAACAAAAACAAACTTTAGTCTCATTCTAAGGTTTGTATAACTTCGTCCCAAGTTACTCTAAGTTCGTCCCAAGTTAGTCTCTTTCTAAGGACGAACTTACACAAACCATAGAATGAGACTAACGAGACTAACTTGGGACGAACAAAGACAAACTTTATTCTCATTCTAAGGTTTGTATTAGTTCGTCCCAAGTTAGTCTAAGTTCGTCCCAAGTTAGTCTCTTTCTAAGGACGAACTTAGATAAACCTTAGAATGAGACTAACGAGACTAACTTGGGACAAACAAAAACAAACTTTAGTCTCATTCTAAGGTTTGTATAAGTTCGTCCCAAGTTACTCTAAGTTCGTCCCAAGTTAGTCTCTTTCTAAGGACGAACTTACACAAACCTTAGAATGAGACTAACGAGACTAACTTGGGACGAACAAAGACAAACTTTAGTCTCATTCTAGGGTTTGTATAAGTTTGTCCCAAGTTAGTCTCTTTCTAAGGACGAACTTAGATTAATCTTAGAATGAGACTAACGAGATAAACTGGGGACGAATAAAGACAAACTTTAGTCTCATTCTAAGGTTTGTATAAGTTCGTCCCAAGTTAGTCTAAGTTCGTCCCAAGTTAGTCTCTTTCTAAGGACGAACTTAGATAAACCTTAGAATGAGACTAAAGAGACTAACTTGGGACGAACTTAGATAAACTTTAGTCTCATTCTAAAATTTGTATAAGTTCGTCCCAAGTTAGTCTCTTTCTAAGGACGAACTTAGATTAATCTTAGAATTTGACCAACGAGACTAACTTGGGACGAATAAAGACAAACTTTAGTCTCTTTCTAAGGTTTGTATAAGTTCGTCCCAAGTTAGTCTAAGTTCGTCCCAAGTTAGTCTCTTTCTAAGGACGAACTTAGACAACCCTTAGAATGAGACTAACGAGACCAACTTGGGACGAAGAAAGACAAACTTTTGTCTCATTCTAAGGTTTGTATAAGTTTGTCCCAAGTTAGTCTAAGTTCGTCCCAAGTTAGTCTCTTTCTAAGGACGAACTTAGATAAACCTTAGAATGAGACTAACGAGACTAACTTGGGACGAACAAACACAAACTTTAGTCTAATTCTAAGGTTTGTATAAGTTTGTCCCAAGTTAGTCTAAGTTCTTCCCAAGGTCTCTTTCTAAGGACGAACTTAGATAAACCTTAGAATGAGACTAACGAGACTAACTTGGGACGAACAAAGACAAACTTTAGTCTCATTCTAAGGTTTGTATAAGTTCGTCCCAAGTTAGTCTAAGTTCGTCCCAAGTTAGTCTTTTTCTAAGGACTAACTTAGATAAACCTTAGAATATAATGAGACTAACGAGACTAACTTGGGACAAACAGAAACAAACTTTAGTCTCATTCTAAGGTTTGTATAAGTTCGTCCCAAGTTACTCTAAGTTCGTCCCAAGTTAGTCTCTTTCTAAGGACGAACTTACACAAACCTTAGAATGAGACTAACGAGACTAACTTGGGACGAACAACGACAAACTTTAGTCTCATTCTAGGGTTTGTATAAGTTTGTCCCAAGTTAGTCTAAGTTCGTCCCAAGTGAGTCTCTTTCTAAGGACGAACTTAGATAAACCTTAGAATGAGACTAACGAGACTAACTTGGGACGAACAAAGACAAACTTTAGTCTCATTCTAAGGTTTGTATAAGTTCGTCCATATTTAGTCTAAGTTTGTCCCAAGTTCGTCTCTTTCTAAGGACGAACTTATACAAACCTTAGAATGAGACTAACGAGACTAACTTGGGACGAACAAAGACAAACTTTAGTCTCATTCTAAGGTTTGTATCTCAGGACGAACTTAGATAAACCTTATAATGAGACTAACGAGACTAACTTGGGACGAACAAAGACAAACTTTGGTCTAATTCTAAGGTTTGTATAAGTTCGTCCCTAGTTAGTCTCTTTCTAAGGACGAACGTAGATAAGCCTTAGAATGAGACTAACGAGACTAACTTGGGACGAACAAAGACAAACTTTAGTCTCATTCTAAGGTTTGTCTAAGTTCGTCCCAAGTTAGTCTCTTTCTAAGGACGAACTTAGACAAACCTTGAAATGAGACCAACGAGACTAACTTGGGACGAACAACGACAAACTTTAGTCTCATTCTAGGGTTTGTATAAGTTCGTCCCAAGTTAGTCTAAGTTCGTCCCAAGTTAGTCTCTTTCTAAGGACGAACTCAGATAAACCTTTGAATGAGACTAACGAGACGAACTTGGGACGAACTTAGATAAACTTTAGTCTCATTCTAATGTTTGTATAAGTTCATCCCAAGTTAGTCTAAGTTCGTCCCAAGTTAGTCTCTTTCTAAGGACGAACTTAGATAAACCTTAGAATGTGACTAACAAAACTAACTTGGGACGAACAAAGACAAACTTTAGTCTCATTCTAAGGTTTGTATAAGTTCGTCCCAAGTTAGTCTCTTTCTAAGGACGAACTTAGATAAACCTTAGAATGAGACTAACGAGACTAATTTGGGACGAACAATGACAAACTTTAGTCTCATTCTAAGGTTAGTATAAGTTCATTCCAAGTTAGTCTAAGTTCGTCCCAAGTTAGTCTCTTTCCAAGGACGAACTTAGATAAACCTTAGCATGAGACTAACAAGACTAACTTGGGACGAACTTAGATAAACTTTAGTCTCATTCTAAAGTTTGTATAAGTTCATCCCAAGTTAGTCTAAGTTCGTCCCAAGTTAGTCTCTTTCTAAGGACGAACTTAGATAAACCTTAGAATGAGACACACGAAACAAATTGGGGACGAACAAAGACAAACTTTAGTCTCATTCTAAGGTTTGTATAAGTTCGTCCCAAGTTAGTCTAAGTTCGTCCCAAGTTAGTCTCTTTCTAAGGACGAACTTAGATAAACCTTAGAATGAGACTAAAGAGACTAACTTGGGACTAACTTAGATAAACTTTAGTCTCATTCTAAAGTTTGTATAAGTTCGTCCCAAGTTAGTCTCTTTCTAAGGACGAACTTAGATTAATCTTAGAATGAGACCAACGAGACTAACTTGGGACGAATAAAGACAAACTTTAGTCTCTTTCTAAGGTTTGTATAAGTTCGTCCCAAGTTAGTCTAAGTTCGTCCCAAGTTAGTCTCTTTCTAAGGACGAACTTAGATAAACCTTAGAATGAGACTAACGAGACCAACTTGGGACGAACCTAGATAAACTTTAGTCTCATTCTAAAGTTTGTATAAGTTCATCCCAAGTTAGTCTAAGTTCGTCCCAAGTTAGTCTCTTTCTAAGGACGAACTTAGATAAACCTTAGAATGTGACTAACGAAACTAACTTGGGACGAACAAAGACAAACTTTAGTCTCATTCTGAGGTTTGTATAAGTTCGTCCCAAGTTAGTCTAGGTTTGTCTCAAGTTAGTCTCTTTCTAAGGACGAACTTAGATAAACCTTAGAATGAGACTAACGAGACTAACTTGGGATGAACTTAGATAAACTTTAGTCTCATTCTAAAGTTTGTATAAGTTCGTCCCAAGTTAGTCTAAGTTCGTCCCAAGTTAGTCTCTTTCTAAGGACGAACTTAGATTAATCTTCGAATGAGACTAACGAGACTAACTTGGGACGAACAAAAACAAACTTTAGTCTCATTCTAAGGTTTGTATAACTTCGTCCCAAGTTACTCTAAGTTCGTCCCAAGTTAGTCTCTTTCTAAGGACGAACTTACACAAACCGTAGAATGAGACTAACGAGACTAACTTGGGACGAACAAAGACAAACTTTATTCTCATTCTAAGGTTTGTATAAGTTCGTCCCAAGTTAGTCTAAGTTCGTCCCAAGTTAGTCTCTTTCTAAGGACGAACTTAGATAAACCTTAGAATGAGACTAACGAGACTAACTTGGGACAAACAAAAACAAACTTTAGTCTCATTCTAAGGTTTGTATAAGTTCGTCCCAAGTTACTCTAAGTTCGTCCCAAGTTAGTCTCTTTCTAAGGACGAACTTACACAAACCTTAGAATGAGACTAACGAGACTAACTTGGGACGAACAAAGACAAACTTTAGTCTCATTCTAGGGTTTGTATAAGTTTGTCCCAAGTTAGTCTCTTTCTAAGGACAAACTTAGATTAATCTTAGAATGAGACTAACGAGATAAACTGGGGACGAACAAAGACAAACTTTAGTCTCATTCTAAGGTTTGTATAAGTTCGTCCCAAGTTAGTCTAAGTTCGTCCCAAGTTAGTCTCTTTCTCAGGACGAACTTAGATAAACCTTAGAATGAGACTAAAGAGACTAACTTGGGACGAACTTAGATAAACTTTAGTCTCATTCTAAAATTTGTATAAGTTCGTCCCAAGTTAGTCTCTTTCTAAGGACGAACTTAGATTAATCTTAGAATTTGACCAACGAGACTAACTTGGGACGAATAAAGACAAACTTCAGTCTCTTTCTAAGGTTTGTATAAGTTCGTCCCAAGTTAGTCTAAGTTCTTCCCAAGTTAGTCTCTTTCTAAGGACGAACTTAGATAAACCTTAGAATGAGACTAACGAGACCAACTTGGGACGAACCTAGATAAACTTTAGTCTCATTCTAAAGTTTGTATAAGTTCATCCCAAGTTAGTCTAAGTTCGTCCCAAGTTAGTCTCTTTCTAAGGACGAACTTAGATAAACCTTAGAATGTGACTAACGAAACTAACTTGGGACGAACAAAGACAAACTTTAGTCTCATTCTGAGGTTTGTATAAGTTCGTCCCAAGTTAGTCTAAGTTTGTCTCAAGTTAGTCTCTTTCTAAGGACGAACTTAGATAAACCTTAGAATGAGACTAACGAGACTAACTTGGGATGAACTTAGATAAACTTTAGTCTCATTCTAAAGTTTGTATAAGTTCGTCCCAAGTTAGTCTAAGTTCGTCCCAAGTTAGTCTCTTTCTAAGGACGAACTTAGATTAATCTTCGAATGAGACTAACGAGACTAACTTGGGACGAACAAAAACAAACTTTAGTCTCATTCTAAGGTTTGTATAACTTCGTCCCAAGTTACTCTAAGTTCGTCCCAAGTTAGTCTCTTTCTAAGGACGAACTTACACAAACCGTAGAATGAGACTAACGAGACTAACTTGGGACGAACAAAGACAAACTTTATTCTCATTCTAAGGTTTGTATAAGTTCGTCCCAAGTTAGTCTAAGTTCGTCCCAAGTTAGTCTCTTTCTAAGGACGAACTTAGATAAACCTTAGAATGAGACTAACGAGACTAACTTGGGACAAACAAAAACAAACTTTAGTCTCATTCTAAGGTTTGTATAAGTTCGTCCCAAGTTACTCTAAGTTCGTCCCAAGTTAGTCTCTTTCTAAGGACGAACTTACACAAACCTTAGAATGAGACTAACGAGACTAACTTGGGACGAACAAAGACAAACTTTAGTCTCATTCTAGGGTTTGTATAAGTTTGTCCCAAGTTAGTCTCTTTCTAAGGACAAACTTAGATTAATCTTAGAATGAGACTAACGAGATAAACTGGGGACGAACAAAGACAAACTTTAGTCTCATTCTAAGGTTTGTATAAGTTCGTCCCAAGTTAGTCTAAGTTCGTCCCAAGTTAGTCTCTTTCTCAGGACGAACTTAGATAAACCTTAGAATGAGACTAAAGAGACTAACTTGGGACGAACTTAGATAAACTTTAGTCTCATTCTAAAATTTGTATAAGTTCGTCCCAAGTTAGTCTCTTTCTAAGGACGAACTTAGATTAATCTTAGAATTTGACCAACGAGACTAACTTGGGACGAATAAAGACAAACTTCAGTCTCTTTCTAAGGTTTGTATAAGTTCGTCCCAAGTTAGTCTAAGTTCTTCCCAAGTTAGTCTCTTTCTAAGGACGAACTTAGATAAACCTTAGAATGAGACTAACGAGACCAACTTGGGACGAACCTAGATAAACTTTAGTCTCATTCTAAAGTTTGTATAAGTTCATCCCAAGTTAGTCTAAGTTCGTCCCAAGTTAGTCTCTTTCTAAGGACGAACTTAGATAAACCTTAGAATGTGACTAACGAAACTAACTTGGGACGAACAAAGACAAACTTTAGTCTCATTCTGAGGTTTGTATAAGTTCGTCCCAAGTTAGTCTAAGTTTGTCTCAAGTTAGTCTCTTTCTAAGGACGAACTTAGATAAACCTTAGAATGAGACTAACGAGACTAACTTGGGATGAACTTAGATAAACTTTAGTCTCATTCTAAAGTTTGTATAAGTTCGTCCCAAGTTAGTCTAAGTTCGTCCCAAGTTAGTCTCTTTCTAAGGACGAACTTAGATTAATCTTCGAATGAGACTAACGAGACTAACTTGGGACGAACAAAAACAAACTTTAGTCTCATTCTAAGGTTTGTATAACTTCGTCCCAAGTTACTCTAAGTTCGTCCCAAGTTAGTCTCTTTCTAAGGACGAACTTACACAAACCGTAGAATGAGACTAACGAGACTAACTTGGGACGAACAAAGACAAACTTTATTCTCATTCTAAGGTTTGTATAAGTTCGTCCCAAGTTAGTCTAAGTTCGTCCCAAGTTAGTCTCTTTCTAAGGACGAACTTAGATAAACCTTAGAATGAGACTAACGAGACTAACTTGGGACAAACAAAAACAAACTTTAGTCTCATTCTAAGGTTTGTATAAGTTCGTCCCAAGTTACTCTAAGTTCGTCCCAAGTTAGTCTCTTTCTAAGGACGAACTTACACAAACCTTAGAATGAGACTAACGAGACTAACTTGGGACGAACAAAGACAAACTTTAGTCTCATTCTAGGGTTTGTATAAGTTTGTCCCAAGTTAGTCTCTTTCTAAGGACGAACTTAGATTAATCTTAGAATGAGACTAACGAGATAAACTGGGGACGAACAAAGACAAACTTTAGTCTCATTCTAAGGTTTGTATAAGTTCGTCCCAAGTTAGTCTAAGTTCGTCCCAAGTTAGTCTCTTTCTCAGGACGAACTTAGATAAACCTTAGAATGAGACTAAAGAGACTAACTTGGGACGAACTTAGATAAACTTTAGTCTCATTCTAAAATTTGTATAAGTTCGTCCCAAGTTAGTCTCTTTCTAAGGACGAACTTAGATTAATCTTAGAATTTGACCAACGAGACTAACTTGGGACGAATAAAGACAAACTTTAGTCTCTTTCTAAGGTTTGTATAAGTTCGTCCCAAGTTAGTCTAAGTTCTTCCCAAGTTAGTCTCTTTCTAAGGACGAACTTAGATAAACCTTAGAATGAGACTAACGAGACCAACTTGGGACGAACCTAGATAAACTTTAGTCTCATTCTAAAGTTTGTATAAGTTCATCCCAAGTTAGTCTAAGTTCGTCCCAAGTTAGTCTCTTTCTAAGGACGAACTTAGATAAACCTTAGAATGTGACTAACGAAACTAACTTGGGACGAACAAAGACAAACTTTAGTCTCATTCTGAGGTTTGTATAAGTTCGTCCCAAGTTAGTCTAAGTTTGTCTCAAGTTAGTCTCTTTCTAAGGACGAACTTAGATAAACCTTAGAATGAGACTAACGAGACTAACTTGGGATGAACTTAGATAAACTTTAGTCTCATTCTAAAGTTTGTATAAGTTCATCCCAAGTTAGTCTAAGTTCGTCCCAAGTTAGTCTCTTTCTAAGGACGAACTTAGATTAATCTTCGAATGAGACTAACGAGACTAACTTGGGACGAACAAAAACAAACTTTAGTCTCATTCTAAGGTTTGTATAACTTCGTCCCAAGTTACTCTAAGTTCGTCCCAAGTTAGTCTCTTTCTAAGGACGAACATACACAAACCGTAGAATGAGACTAACGAGACTAACTTGGGACGAACAAAGACAAACTTTATTCTCTTTCTAAGGTTTGTATAAGTTCGTCCCAAGTTAGTCTCTTTCTAAGGACGAACTTAGATAAACCTTAGAATGAGACTAACGAGACTAACTTGGGACAAACAAAGACAAACTTTAGTCTCATTCTAGGGTTTGTATAAGTTTGTCCCAAGTTAGTCTCTTTCTAAGGACGAACTTAGATTAATCTTAGAATGAGACTAACGAGATAAACTGGGGACGAACAAAGACAAACTTTAGTCTCATTCTAAGGTTTGTATAAGTTCGTCCCAAGTTAGTCTAAGTTCGTCCCAAGTTAGTCTCTTTCTAAGGACGAACTTAGATAAACCTTAGAATGAGACTAAAGAGACTAACTTGGGACGAACTTAGATAAACTTTAGTCTCATTCTAAAATTTGTATAAGTTCGTCCCAAGTTAGTCTCTTTCTAAGGACGAACTTAGATTAATCTTAGAATTTGACCAACGAGACTAACTTGGGACGAATAAAGACAAACTTTAGTCTCTTTCTAAGGTTTGTATAAGTTCGTCCCAAGTTAGTCTAAGTTCGTCCCAAGTTAGTCTCTTTCTAAGGACGAACTTAGACAACCCTTAGAATGAGACTAACGAGACCAACTTGGGACGAAGAAAGACAAACTTTTGTCTCATTCTAAGGTTTGTATAAGTTTGTCCCAAGTTAGTCTAAGTTCGTCCCAAGTTAGTCTCTTTCTAAGGACGAACTTAGATAAACCATAGAATGAGACTAACGAGACTAACTTGGGACGAACAAACACAAACTTTAGTCTAATTCTAAGGTTTCTATAAGTTCGTCCCAAGTTAGTCTTAGCTCGTCCCAAGTTAGTCTCTTTCTAAGGACGAACTTAGATAAACATTAGAATGAGACTAACGAGACTAACTTGGGACGAACAAAGACAAACTTTAGTCTCATTCTAAGGTTTGTATAAGTTCGTCCCAAGTTAGTCTTAGCTCGTCCTAAGTTAGTCTCTTTCTAAGGACGAACTTAGATAAACCTTAGAATGAGACTAAGGAGACTAACTTGGGACGAACAAAGACAAAATTTAGTCTCATTCTAAGGTTTGCATAAGTTCGTCCCAAGTTAGTCTAAGTTCGTCCCAAGTTAGTCTCTTTCTAAGGACGAACTTAGACAAACCTTTGAATGAGACTAACGATACTAACTTGGGACGAACAAAGACAAACCTTAGTCTCATTCTGAGGTTTGTATAAGTTCATCCCAAGTTAGTCTAAGTTCGTCCCAAGTTAGTCTCTTTCTAAGGACGAACTTAGATAAACCTTAGAATGAGACTAACGAGACTAACTTGGGACGAACTTAGATAAACTTTAGTCTCATTCTAAAGTTTGTATAAGTTCATCCCAAGTTAGTCTAAGTTCGTCCCAAGTTAGTCTCTTTCTAAGGACGAACTTAGATAAACCTTAGAATGTGACTAACGAAACTAACTTGGGACGAACAAAGACAAACTTTAGTCTCATTCTGAGGTTTGTATAAGTTCGTCCCAAGTTAGTCTAAGTTTGTCCCAAGTTGGTCTCTTTCTAAGGACGAACTTAGATAAACCTTAGAATGAGACTAACGAGACTAACTTGGGATGAACTTAGATAAACTTTAGTCTCATTCTAAGGTTTGTATAAGTTCGTCCCAAGTTAGTCTAAGTTCGTCCCAAGTTAGTCTCTTTCTAAGGATGAACTTAGACAAATCTTAGAATGAGACTAACGAGACAAACTTGGGACGAACAAAGAACAAACTTTAGTCTCATTCTAGGGTTTGTATAAGTTTGTCCCAAGTTAGTCTAAGTTCGTCCCAAGTTAGTCTCTTTCTTAGGACGAACTTAGTTAAACCTTAGAATGAGACTAACGAGACTAACTTGGGACGAACAAAGACAAACTTTAGTCTCATTCTTAGGTTTGTATAAGTTCGTCCATATTTAGTCTAAGTTTGTCCCAAGTTAGTCTCTTTCTAAGGACGAACTTATACAAACCTTAGAATGAGACTAACGAGACAAACTTGGGATGAACAAAGACAAACTTTAGTCTCATTCTAAGGTTTGTATCTCAGGACGAACTTAGATAAATCTTATAATGAGACTAACGAGACTAACTTGGGACGAACAAAGACAAACTTTAGTCTAATTCTAAGGTTTGTATAAGTTCGCCCCTAGTTAGTCTCTTTCTAAGGACGAACGTAGATAAGCCTTAGAATGAGACTAACGAGACTAACTTGGGACGAACAAAGACAAACTTTAGTCTCATTCTAAAGTTTGTATAAGTTCGTCCCAAGTTAGTCTAAGTTCGTCCCAAGTTAGTCTCTTTCTAAGGACGAACTTAGATAAACCTTAGAATGAGACTAACGAGACTAACTTGGGACGAACTTAGATAAACTTTAGTCTCATTCTAAAGTTTGTATAAGTTCATCCCAAGTTAGTCTAAGTTCGTCCAAAGTTAGTCTTTTTCTAAGGACGAACTTAGATAAACCTTAGAATGTGACTAACGAAACTAACTTGGGACGAACAACGTCAAACTTTAGTCTCATTCTAAGGTTTGTATAAGTTCGTCCCAAGTTAGTCTCTTTCTAAGGACGAACTTAGATAAACCTTAGAATGAGACTAACGAGACTAACTTGGGACGAACAAAGACAAACTTTAGTCTCATTCTAAGGTTTGTATAAGTTCTTCCCAAGTTAGTCTAAGTTCGTCCCAAGTTAGTCTCTTTCTAAGGAAGAACTTAGATAAACCTTAGAATGTGACTAACGAAACAAACTGGGGACGAACAAAGACAAACTTTAGTCTCATTCTAAGGTTTGTATAAGTTCGTCCCAAGTTAGTCTAAGTTCGTCCGAAGTTAGTCTCTTTCTAAGGACGAACTTAGATAAACCTTAGAATGAGACTAAAGAGACTAACTTGGGACGAACTTAGATAAACTTTAGTCTCATTCTAAAGTTTGTAAAAGTTCGTCCCAAGTTAGTCTCTTTCTAAGGACGAACTTAGATTAATCTTAGAATGAGACTAACGAGACTAACTTGGGACGAACAAAGACAAACTTTAGTCTCATTCTAAAGTTTGTATAAGTTCGTCCCAAGTTAGTCTAAGTTCGTCCCAAGTTAGTCTCTTTCTAAGGACGAACTTAGATAAACCTTAGAATGAGACTAACGAGACTAACTTGGGACGAACTTAGATAAACTTTAGTCTCATTCTAAAGTTTGTATAAGTTCATCCCAAGTTAGTCTAAGTTTGTCCCAAGTTAGTCTTTTTCTAAGGACGAACTTAGATAAACCTTAGAATGTGACTAACGAAACTAACTTGGGACGAACAACGTCAAACTTTAGTCTCATTCTAAGGTTTGTATAAGTTCGTCCCAAGTTAGTCTCTTTCTAAGGACGAACTTTGATAAACCTTAGAATGAGACTAACGAGACTAACTTGGGACGAACAAAGACAAACTTTAGTCTCATTCTAAGGTTTGTATAAGTTCGTCCCAAGTTAGTCTAAGTTCGTCCCAAGTTAGTCTCTTTCTAAGGACGAACTTAGACAAACCTTAGAATGAGACTAACGAGACTAACTTGGGACGAACAAAGACAAACTTTAGTCTCATTCTAAGGTTTGTATAAGTTTGTCCCAAGTTAGTCTAAGTTCGTCCCAAGTTAGTCTCTTTCTAAGGACGAACTTAGATAAATATTAGAATGAGACTAAGGAGACTAACTTGGGATGAAAAAAGACAAACTTTAGTCTCATTCTAAGGTTTGTATAAGTTCGTCCCAAGTTAGTCGAAGTTCGTCCCAAAATAGTCTCTTTCTAAGGATGAAGTTAGACAAACCTTAGAATGAGACTAACGAGACTAACTTGGGACGAACAAAGACAACCTTTAGTCTCATTCTAAGGTTTGTATAAGTTCATCCCAAGTTAGTCTAAGTTTGTCCCAAGTTAGTCTCTTTCTAAGGACGAACTTAGATTAATCTTAGAATGAGACTAACGAGACAAACTTGGGACGAACAAAGACAAACTTTAGTCTCATTCTAAGGTTTGTATAAGTTCGTCCCAAGTTAGTCTCTTTCTTTTTTTTCGACGAACTTAGACTAACTTTAGAATGAGACGAAAGTTTATATAAGTTCGTTCCAAGTTAGTCTCTTTCTAACGACGAACTTAGACTAACTTTGATAAACCTTAGAATGCGACTAACGAGACTAACTTGGAACGAACTTAGATAAACTTTCGTCTCATTCTAAAGTTAGTCTAAGTTCGTCCCAAGTTAGTCTATTTCTAAGGACGAACTTAAATAAACCTTAGAATGAGACTAACGAGACTAACTTGGGACGAACAAAGACAAACTTTAGTCTCATTCAAAGGTTTGTATAAGTTCGTCCCAAATTAGTCTAAGTTCGTCCCAAGTTAGTCTCTTTCTAAGGACAAACTAAGACAAACCTTAGAATGAGACTAACGAGACTAAATTGGGACGAACAAAGACAAACTTTAGTCTCATTCTAAGGTTTGTATAAGTTCGTCCCAAGTTAGTCTAAGTTCGTCCCAAGTTAGTCTCTTTCTAAGGACGAACTTAGAGAAACCTTAGAATGAGACTAACGAGACTAACTTGGGACGAACTTAGATAAACCTTAGAATGAAGTTCGTCCCAAGTTAGTCTAAGTTCGCCCCAAGTTAGTCTCTTTCTAAGGACGAACTTAGATAAACCTTAGAATGAGACTAACGAGACTAACTTGGGACGAACAAAGAAAAACTTTAGTCTCATTCTAAGGTTTGTATAAGTTCGTCCCAAGTTAGTCTAAGTTCATCCCAAGTTAGTCTCTTTCTAAGGACGAACTTAGATAAACCTTAGAATGAGACTAACGAGACTAACTTGGGACGAACTTAGATAAACTTTAGTCTCATTCTAAAGTTTGTAAAAGTTCGTCCCAAGTTAGTCTCTTTCTAAGGACGAACTTAGATTAATCTTAGAATGAGACTAACGAGACTAACTTGGGACGAACAAAGACAAACTTTAGTCTCATTCTAAAGTTTGTATAAGTTCGTCCCAAGTTAGTCTAAGTTCGTCCCAAGTTAGTCTCTTTCTAAGGACGAACTTAGATAAACCTTAGAATGAGACTAACGAGACTAACTTGGGACGAACTTAGATAAACTTTAGTCTCATTCTAAAGTTTGTATAAGTTCATCCCAAGTTAGTCTAAGTTTGTCCCAAGTTAGTCTTTTTCTAAGGACGAACTTAGATAAACCTTAGAATGTGACTAACGAAACTAACTTGGGACGAACAACGTCAAACTTTAGTCTCATTCTAAGGTTTGTATAAGTTCGTCCCAAGTTAGTCTCTTTCTAAGGACGAACTTTGATAAACCTTAGAATGAGACTAACGAGACTAACTTGGGACGAACAAAGACAAACTTTAGTCTCATTCTAAGGTTTGTATAAGTTCGTCCCAAGTTAGTCTAAGTTCGTCCCAAGTTAGTCTCTTTCTAAGGACGAACTTAGACAAACCTTAGAATGAGACTAACGAGACTAACTTGGGACGAACAAAGACAAACTTTAGTCTCATTCTAAGGTTTGTATAAGTTTGTCCCAAGTTAGTCTAAGTTCGTCCCAAGTTAGTCTCTTTCTAAGGACGAACTTAGATAAATATTAGAATGAGACTAAGGAGACTAACTTGGGATGAAAAAAGACAAACTTTAGTCTCATTCTAAGGTTTGTATAAGTTCGTCCCAAGTTAGTCGAAGTTCGTCCCAAAATAGTCTCTTTCTAAGGATGAAGTTAGACAAACCTTAGAATGAGACTAACGAGACTAACTTGGGACGAACAAAGACAACCTTTAGTCTCATTCTAAGGTTTGTATAAGTTCATCCCAAGTTAGTCTAAGTTTGTCCCAAGTTAGTCTCTTTCTAAGGACGAACTTAGATTAATCTTAGAATGAGACTAACGAGACAAACTTGGGACGAACAAAGACAAACTTTAGTCTCATTCTAAGGTTTGTATAAGTTCGTCCCAAGTTAGTCTCTTTCTTTTTTTTCGACGAACTTAGACTAACTTTAGAATGAGACGAAAGTTTATATAAGTTCGTTCCAAGTTAGTCTCTTTCTAACGACGAACTTAGACTAACTTTGATAAACCTTAGAATGCGACTAACGAGACTAACTTGGAACGAACTTAGATAAACTTTCGTCTCATTCTAAAGTTAGTCTAAGTTCGTCCCAAGTTAGTCTATTTCTAAGGACGAACTTAAATAAACCTTAGAATGAGACTAACGAGACTAACTTGGGACGAACAAAGACAAACTTTAGTCTCATTCAAAGGTTTGTATAAGTTCGTCCCAAATTAGTCTAAGTTCGTCCCAAGTTAGTCTCTTTCTAAGGACAAACTAAGACAAACCTTAGAATGAGACTAACGAGACTAAATTGGGACGAACAAAGACAAACTTTAGTCTCATTCTAAGGTTTGTATAAGTTCGTCCCAAGTTAGTCTAAGTTCGTCCCAAGTTAGTCTCTTTCTAAGGACGAACTTAGAGAAACCTTAGAATGAGACTAACGAGACTAACTTGGGACGAACTTAGATAAACCTTAGAATGAAGTTCGTCCCAAGTTAGTCTAAGTTCGCCCCAAGTTAGTCTCTTTCTAAGGACGAACTTAGATAAACCTTAGAATGAGACTAACGAGACTAACTTGGGACGAACAAAGAAAAACTTTAGTCTCATTCTAAGGTTTGTATAAGTTCGTCCCAAGTTAGTCTAAGTTCATCCCAAGTTAGTCTCTTTCTAAGGACGAACTTAGATAAACCTTAGAATGAGACTAACGAGACTAACTTGGGACGAACTTAGATAAACTTTAGTCTCATTCTAAAGTTTGTTTAAGTTCGTCCCAAGTTAGTCTAAGTTCGTCCCAAGTTAGTCTCTTTCTAAGGACGAACTTAGATTAATCTTAGAATGAGACTAACGAGACTAACTTTGGACGAACAAAGACAAACCTTAGTCTCATTCTAAGGTTTGTATAAGTTCGTCCCAAGTTAGTCTAAGTTCGTCCCACGTTAGTCTCTTTCTAAGGATGAACTTAGACAAAACTTAGAATGAGACTAACGATACTAACTTGGGACGAACAAAGACAAACCTTAGTCTCTCTCTGAGGTTTTTATAAGTTCGTCCCAATTTAGTCTAAGTTCGTCCCAAGTTAGTCTCTTTCTAAGGACGAACTTAGATTAATCTTAGAATGAGACTAACGAGACTAACTTTGGACGAACAAAGACAAACCTTAGTCTCATTCTAAGGTTGGTATAAGTTCGTCCCAAGTTTGGTCGAACTTATACCAACCTTGAACCAAATGGAAAACTTGGTCGCCTTGTCCCAGCGGCTTCACCCTCAATATGGCTCATGAGCACTCGACTTCGGGTCTTGTTGGAGCCTTCGTCCTCCGGGATCACCTGGGTAAGATTATATGGCTCCAAGCCATCCAGACTGACAACATCGTTCACGCCCTCATGAAGGTTCTTGCTAAACTCAAGCATGAGGGTCGATCCCCCTCGGCCATTCAAGGCTGCCACCCTATGATGCATTCCCTTGCTCGGCCTTGCTTAATCAGCGATCCTCATCAGCGACAAACCCATTATCGGATTCAAAAGCTTCTTTGTGGCATTAAAATCCATATGATTTGCAAAGCGGCTAACTCCGTGGCAATCCGTCTTCTCCCGTGCCATGACTTAGTGTTTCCCCCCAGCGCTCCCCTCCCGTCCAGAGTTCTTGAAGCAACTAAGGGAGACCGTCTCCGGCTTCCCTCACACTGCTCCCCATCATGCACTACTTGCCTTCAGCACTAGGTCCTTTTTCCTGGTCCTGTTGTATTGTATGAGCCTCGATCCAGGCTTTTTGGATCCCTATTTTAATAAATCCACCGGCACCGTCTGGTAAAAAAAAAAGTTCGTCCCAAGTTAGTCTAAGTTCGTCCCACGTTAGTCTCTTTCTAAGGACGAACTTAGACAAACCTTAGAATGAGACTAACGATACTAACATGGGACGAACAAAGACAAACCTTAGTCTCATTCTGAAGTTTGTATAAGTTCGTCCCAAGTTAGTCTAAGTTCGTCCCAAGTTAGTCTCTTTCTAAGGACGAACTTAGATAAACCTTAGAATGAGACTAACGAGACTAACTTGGGACGAACAAAGACAAACTTTAGTCTCATTCAAAGGTTTGTATAAGTTCGTCCCAGGTTAGTCTAAGTTCGTCCCAAGTTAGTCTCTTTCTAAGGATGAACTTAGACAAACCTTAGAATGAGACTAACGAGACTAACTTGGGACGATCAAAGACAAACTTTAGTCTCATTCTATGGTTTGTATAAGTTCGTCCCAAGTTAGTCTAAGTTTGTCCCAAGTTAGTCTCTTTCTAAGGACGAACGTAGATAAACCTTAGAATGAGATTAACGAGACTAACTTGGGACGAACAAACACAAACTTTAGTCTCATTCTAAAGTTTGTATAAGTTTGTCCCAAGTTAGTCTAAGTTCGTCCCAAGTTAGTCTCTTTCTAAGGATGAACTTAGACAAACCTTAGAATGAGACTAACGAGACTAACTTGGGACGAACAAAGACAAACTTTAGTTTCATTCTATGGTTTGTATAAGTTCGTCCCAAGTTAGTCTAAGTTCGTCCCAAGTTAGTCTCTTTCTAAGGACGAACTTAGATAAATCTTAGAATGAGACTAACGAGACTAACATGGGACGAACTTATATAAACTTTAGTCTCACACTAAAGTTTGTATAAGTTCATCCCAAGTTAGTCTAAGTTCGTCCCAAGTTAGTCTCTTTCTAAGGACGAACTTAGATAAACTATAGAATGAGACTAACGAGACTAACTTGGGACGAACAAAGACAAACTTTAGTCTCATTCTAAGGTTTGTATAAGTTTGTCCCAAGTTAGTCTTTTTCTAAGGACGAACTTAGATAAACCTTAGAATGAGACTAAAGAGACTAACTTGGGACGAACAAAGACAAACTTTAATCTAATTCTAAGGTTTGTATAAGTTCGTCTTAAGTTAGTCTAAGTTCGTCCCAAGTTAGTCTCTTTCTAAGGACGAACTTAGACAACCCTTAGAATGAGACTAACGAGACCAACTTGGGACGAACAAAGACAAACTTTAGTCTCATTCTAAGGTTTGTATAAGTTCGTCCCAAGTTAGTCTAAGTTCGTCCCAAGTTAGTCTCTTTCTAACGACGAACTTAGATAAACCTTAGAATGAGACTAACGAGACTAACGAGACTAACTTGGGACGAACAAAGACAAACTTTAGTCTAATTCTAAGGTTTGTATAAGTTCGTCCCAAGTTAGTCTAAGCTCGTCCCAAGTTAGTCTCTTTATAAGGACGAACTTAGATAAACCTTAGAATGAGACTAACGAGACTAACTTGGGACGAAGAAAGACAAACTTTAGTCTCAATCTAAGGTTTGTATAAGTTCGTCCTAAGTTAGTCTAAGTTCGTCCCAAGTTAGTCTCTTTCTAAGGACGAACTTAGACAAACCTTAGAATGAGACTAACGAGACTAACTTCGGACGACCAAAGATAAAGTTTAGTCTCATTCTAAGGTTTGTATAAGTTCGTCCCAAGTTTGTCTAAGTTCGTCCCAAGTTAGTCTCTTTTTAAGGACGAACTTAGATAAACCTTAGAATGAGACTAACGAGACTAACTTGGGACAAACAAAGACAAACTTTAGTCTCATTCTAAGGTTTGTATAAGTTCATCCCAAGTTAGTCTAAGTTCGTTGATGGCGCGTATTTATACGATTCATCGAATCAGCTAAACCCACCAAATTAGACATTTGATTATACGAACAAGTGCTTGTTAATGCCATTTTGTGTATATAGGCTATTTTAGAGTGTAAAGAGGAAACACGCCAAAAAAGGGAGATTTATGCCCAAAAGCACCCCAAGACATATCTTGCCAAGAAGTCGCACCCAGGACCGAGTTTCACAGCCGGGCCAGCCGGGAACGCAGGACGCTTGCGTCCGGGTTCGCCACGCCCCGTCCGAGGAGTGCCGGGCCCTAGTGCCGAGAGTGCCGAGCGCCCGAGCCGAGAGTGCCGACAGCGCCAGGCCCGCATCCGAGAAAGTCCGGACGCTTGCGTTCGAGTGCCGAGAAAACCAGGCCCGGCAGGAAGAACAGAGGCCACGGCCTATCTCTGGCGGCGTTCCGACCAAACCACTTCGAGCATTCAATTTCCATGAAGTTTGTCGTTCCAAATCCACACTCAAAAGGCAAGGAACGCTTGGTCCAAAATTCAAGCCATCCTAGGCCAAGGGACAGAATTCTAGGCCATTCTAGGGAACGACCATGCTCCGCCCATAGTCCGGCTTAGCAACCTTCTTGGACCAGTATTAAAATCACTTCAACATGCTAGAACCATCTCCCAAGGGTCAAGAACGCAATGTCAAGGCACGAGCCCAGTAAAAGCTAAACAAGGGCAATTTCGGCCGATTTGGGATTTCGACCATGTTCCAAGCAGAATCTGGCCAAACTTCCTTCTTGAGATCATCTTAGAATGACTTTTTCGTTCAGAATACACTCTCCAAAATCCAAGAAGCTCCGGCCAAGATTCCGGGCAGATTTCGGCCATATTCCGGCAAACTCCGGCCAACCTCCGGTGATGCTCCGATCAAGTTCATATCCTCACCACCATTCTCCGGTCATTTCTTGCTCCGGCCACATTCCGGCGAAGCCCAACTAAATCCAAACTACTTATTTCCCGGTTGGCCTTACTATTCACTTCGGTTTGATTTTGGAATCCGGTTGGGCTTCAACTAAAACCAAGTCGGTTGGTTCCTTCTCAACAAGCTAGTTGGCTTTGGATGACACCAACACAAGTGGGCAATTCGTGGCTCATGGAAGAGATAAGAGCAAGAGGTGGCTTTGGCTTAAAATATCCCAAATGGTGTCATAAGAAGAGCCAATCAAATGCCTTTGCTTTTGGGATATTTCCAAACTCAAACTTAGCCTCCAAGTCTTCATTAGGCTATAAATAGAGGCCTTAAGCCTAAGAATTCGTGTGCCACAAACTTTAGAGAGTTGAGAGCTTATCTCTCTTCTCTTCACTTTCAATACAAACACACTTGTTCTTACTTTGTTCTTGATTTCCAAGCTTTGTTTACTTGTTCTTGAGCTCCTAAGCTCCTTAATTTCCAGCAAGCACACTTACTTTCCCTTGTCTTGTCTTGATTTGGAGCTCCTCTCCCTTTACTTTCCTTGTTGTTCTCTTTAATTTCTTGTCGGTTTTCTTTACTTTCCTTGTTCTAGCCAAAACTACTTGTATTCCTTGACATGAATACAAGTAGTTAAAGCTATTGTTCTTGCTACAAAAAGCTCACGGTTTTGGTTACAAAATTGCTCTCGGTTTCCTTGTTTTACTTTTTCTTGTTTTCTTTACTTTCTTTTGCACTTAGCTATGATATCCTCTTCCATGGATACTCGTAGCTGAACCCTTCATTCGGTTGAAGGGGTGTGCTTGTATCATGACAACGTTTTAGACCCTTTTCTTAGTGCTTCTAGTGTGTTCAAGTTTGTTCTATGTGCCATATATTAGGTTAGAACATACATGGTTGAGTGGAGGCTCGAAAGAGCAAAGCTCTTCCATGGGGTTCGTGAACATACATGGTTAAGTGGAGGCTCGGAAGAGCAAAGCTTTTCCGTGGAGTTCAACCTCTTTTAAACACCAGTTGGTTGATCGGAAATGATTGATCAAGTGGATGCACATAGGCTAAGATACTTCGAAAGGAGGAATTAGCCTATTTAGAACAAGTGCTCTATGTCTTGAAAAGGACTAGACGGTGTGGCAAGTCGAGTGCTAGAAATGGCCTTGATACATCTTTGAACACTTAGAACGATCATTAGAGGTCAATGATGAACGGACTATGATACAAGGCCCCTAAAACCGAATCCTTCCCTAAATCAAAGCACCACTTGTAATTTTACTTTTAGTCTCATTATCAACTGTTTACTTTCAATACCCTTTACTTTCAGTACCCTTTACTTTCAGTACCCTTTACTTTACGCACTTTACTTTTCAGTACTTTACTTTACGCACTTTACTTTTCAGTACTTTACTTTACGCACTTTACTTTTCAATACTTTACTTTCCGCACTTACTTTCAGTCTTTACATTTCCGCATTTACTTTCAGTTATTTACTTTCCGCTTACTACAGACGTTTTCAACATCAATCCAACATAACTTTGGCATGTATTGCGCTTGAAATATAGCGTGCGACAAACCAAAAGTATGTTGTTTGGTTGATATTGAACTCGACTGTTCCAACAATTTACTTTCCGCACTTTACTTTTCAGTCATTTACTTTCCGCACATTTACTTTCCGCACATTTACTTTCAGTCTCTTTCTAAGGACGAACTTAGATAAACCTTAGAATGAGACTAACGAGACTAACTTGGGACGAACAAAGACAAACTTTAGTCTCATTCTAAGGTTTGTATAAGTTCGTCTTAAGTTAGTCTAAGTTCGTCCCAAGTTAGTCTCTTTCTAAGGACGAACTTAGACAACCCTTAGAATGAGACTAACGAGACCAACTTGGGACGAACAAAGACAAACTTTAGTCTCATTCTAAGGTTTGTATAAGTTTGTCCCAAGTTAGTCTCTTTCTAAGGACGAACTTAGATAAACCTTAGAATGAGACTAACGAGACTAACTTGGGACGAACAAAGACAAACTTTAGTCTAATTCTAAGATTTGTATTAGTTCGTCCCAAGTTAGTCTAAGCTCGTCCCAAGTTAGTCTCTTTCTAAGGACGAACTTAGATAAACCTTAGAATGAGACTAACGAGACTAACTTGGGACGAACAAAGACAAACTTTAGTCTCATTCTAAGGTTTGTATAAGTTCGTCCCAAGTTAGTCTAAGTTCGTCCCAAGTTAGTCTCTTTCTAAGGACAAACCTTAGAATGAGACTAACGAGACTAACTTCGGGCTTATTCCGAAGAGAAGTCAGTCTCGTTAGTCTCATTCTAAGGTTTATCTAAGTTCGTCCTTAGAAAGAGACTAACTTGGGACGAACTTAGACTAACTTGGGATGAACTTATAAGAACCTTAGAATGAGATTAAAGTTTGTCTTTGTTCGTCCCAAGTTAGTCTCGTTAGTCTCATTCTATAGTTTATCTAAGTTCGTCCTTAGAATGAGACTAACTTGGGACGAACTTAGACTATCTTGGGACGAACTTATACAAACTTTAGTGTGAGACTAAAGTTTATATAAGTTCGTCCCAAGTTAGTCTCGTTAGTCTCATTCTAAGGTTTGTCTAAGTTCATCCTTAGAAAGAGACTAACTTGGGACGAACTTAGACTAACTTGGGATGAACTTATACAAACCTTAGAATGAGACTAAAGTTTGTGTTTGTTCGTCCCAAGTTAGTCTCGTTAGTCTCATTCTAAGGTTTATCTAAGTGCGTCCTTAGAAAGAGACTAACTTGGGACGAACTTAGACTAACTTGGGACGAACTTATACAAACCTTAGAATGAGACTAAAGTTTGTCTTTGTTCGTCCCAAGTTAGTCTCGTTAGTCTCATTCTAAGGTTTATCTAAGTGCGTCCTTAGAAAGAGACTAACTTGGGACGAACTTAGACTAACTTGGGACGAACTTATACAAACCTTAGAATGAGACTAAAGTTTGTCTTTGTTCGTCCCAAGTTAGTCTCGTTAGTCTCATTCTAAGGTTTGTCTAAGTTCATCCTTAGAATGAGACTAACTTGAGACGAACTTATACAAACTTTAGAATGAGATTAAAGTTTGTCTTTGTTCGTCCCAAGTTAGTCTCGTTAGTCTCATTCTAAGGTTTATCTACGTTCGTCCTTAGAAAGAGACTAACTTGGGAAAAACTTAGACTAACTTGGGACGAACTTATACAAACCATAGAATGAGACTAAAGTTTGTCTTTGATCGTCCCAAGTTAGTCTCGTTAGTCTCATTCTAAGGTTTGTCTAAGTTCATCCTTAGAAAGAGACTAACTTGGGACGAACTTAGACTAACCTGGGACGAACTTATACAAACCTTTGAATGAGACTAAAGTTTGTCTTTGTTCGTCCCAAGTTACGCTCATTAGTCTCATTCTAAGGTTTATCTAAGTTCGTCCTTAGAAAGAGACTAACTTGGGACGAACTTAGACTAACTTGGGACGAACTTATACAAACCTTAGAATGAGACTAAAGTTTGTCTTTGTTCGTCCCAAGTTAGTCTCGTTAGTCTCATTCTAAGGTTTATCTAAGTGCGTCCTTAGAAAGAGACTAACTTGGGACGAACTTAGACTAACTTGGGACGAACTTATACAAACCTTAGAATGAGACTAAAGTTTGTCTTTGTTCGTCCCAAGTTAGTCTCGTTAGTCTCATTCTAAGGTTTATCTAAGTGCGTCCTTAGAAAGAGACTAACTTGGGACGAACTTAGACTAACTTGGGACGAACTTATACAAACCTTAGAATGAGACTAAAGTTTGTCTTTGTTCGTCCCAAGTTAGTCTCGTTAGTCTCATTCTAAGGTTTGTCTAAGTTCATCCTTAGAATGAGACTAACTTGGGACGAACTTATACAAACTTTAGAATGAGATTAAAGTTTGTCTTTGTTCGTCCCAAGTTAGTCTCGTTAGTCTCATTCTAAGGTTTGTCTAAGTTCATCCTTAGAATGAGACTAACTTGGGACGAACTTATACAAACCTTAGAATGAGACTAAAGTTTGTCTTTGTTCGTCCCAAGTTGGTCTCGTTAGTCTCATTCTAAGGTATATCTAAGTTCGTCCTTAGAAAGAGACTAACTTGGGACGAACTTAGACTAACTTGGGACGAACTTATACAAACCTTAGAATGAGACTAATGTTTGTCTTTGTTCATCCCAAGTTAGTCTCGTTAGTCTCATTCTAAGGTTTATCTATGTTCGTCCTTAGAAAGAGACTAACTTGGGACGAACTTAGACTAACTTGGGACGAACTTATACAAATCTTAGAATGAGACTAAAGTTTGTCTTTGTTCGTCCCAAGTTAGTCTCGTTAGTCTCATTCTAAGGTTTATCTAAGTTCGTCCTTAGAAAGAGACTAACTTGGGACGAACTTAGACTAACTTGGGAGGAACTTATACAAACTTTAGAATGACACTAAAGTTTGTCTTTGTTCGTCCCAAGTTAGTCACGTTAGTCTCATTCTAAGGTTTGTATAAGTTCGTCTTAAGTTAGTCTAAGTTCGTCCCAAGTTAGTCTCTTTCTAAGGACGAACTTATACAAACCTTAGAATGAGACTAAAGTTTGTCTTTGTTCGTCCCAAGTTAGTCTCGTTAGTCTCATTCTAAGGTTTATCTAAGTTCGTCCTTAGAAAGAGACTAACTTGGGACGAACTTAGACAAACTTGGGATGAACTTATACAAACCTTAGAATGAGACTAATGTTTGTCTTTGTTCGTCCCAAGTTACTCTCGTTAGTCTCATTGTAAGGTTTGTCTAAGTTCGTCCTTAGAAAGAGACGAACTTGGGACGAACTTAGACTAACTTGGGACGAACTTATACAAACCTTAGAATGAGACTAAAGTTTGTCTTTGTTCGTCCCAAGTTAGTCTCGTTAGTCTCATTCTATGGTTTATCTAAGTTCGTCCTTAGAAAGAGACTAACTTGGGACGAACTTAGACTAACTTGGGATGAACTTATACAAACCTTAGAATGAGACTAAGTTAGTTTTTGTTCGTCCCAAGTTAGTCTCGTTAGTCTCATTCTAAGGTTTATCTAAGTTCGTCATTAGAAAGAGACTAACTTGGGACGAACTTAGACTAACTTGGGGCGAACTTATACAAACTTTAGAATGAGACTAAAGTTTGTCTTTGTTCGTCCCAAGTTAGTCTCGTTAGTCTCATTCTAAGGTTTGTCTAAGTTCGTCCTTAGAAAGAGACTAACTTGGGACGAACTTAGACAAACTTGGGATGAACTTATACAAACCTTAGAATGAGACAAAAGTTTGTCTTTGTTCGTCCCAAGTTAGTCTCATTAGTCTCATTCTAAGGTGTATCTAAGTTCGTCCTTAGAAAGAGACTAACTTGGGACGAACTTAGACTAACTTGGGATGAACTTATACAAACCTTAGAATGAGACTAAAGTTTGTCTTTGTTCGTCCCAAGTTAGTCTCGTTAGTCTCATTCTAAGGTTTATCTAAGTTTATCCTTAGAAAGAGACTAACTTGGGACGAACTTCGACTAACTTGGGATGAACTTACACAAACCTTAGAATGAGACTAAAGTTTGTCTTTGTTCGTCCCAAGTCAGTCTCGTTAGTCTCATTCTAAGGTTTATCTAAGTTCGTCCTTAGAAAGAGACTAACTTGGGACGAACTTAGACTAACTTGGGATGAACTTGTAAGAACCTTAGAATGAGACTAAAGTTTGTCTTTGTTCGTCCCAAGTTAGTCTCGTTAGTCTCATTCTAAGGTTTTGTCTAAGTTCATCCTTAGAATGAAACTAACTTGGGACGAACTTATACAAACTTTAGAATGAGACTAAAGTTTGTCTTTGTTCGTCCCAAGTTAGTCTCGTTAGTCTCATTCTAAGGTTTGTCTAAGTTCGTCATCAGAAAGAGACTAACTTGGGACGAACTTTGACAAACTTGGGATGAACTTATACAAACCTTAGAATGAGACTAAAGTTTGTCCTTGTTCGTCCCAAGTTAGTCTCGGTAGTCTCATTCTAAGGTTTATCTAAGTTCGTCCTTACAAAGAGACTAACTTGGGATGAACTTAGACTAACTTGGGATGAACTTATACAAACCTTAGAATGAGACTAAAGTTTGTCTTTGTTCATCCCAAATTAGTCTCGTTAGTCTCATTCTAAGGTTTATCTAAGTTCGTCCTTAGAAAGAGACTAACTTGGGACGAACTTAGACTAACTTGGGACGAACTTATACCAACTTTAGAATGAGACTAAAGTTTGTCTTTGTTCGTCCCAAGTTAGTCTCGTTAGTCTCATTCTAAGGTTTGTCTAAGTTCGTCCATAGAAAGAGACTAACTTGGGACGAACTTAGACAAACTTGGGATGAACTTATACAAACCTTAGAATGAGACTAAAGTTTGTCTTTGTTCGTCCCAAGTTACTCTCGTTAGTCTCATTCTAAGGTTTGTCTAAGTTCGTCCTTAGAAAGAGATGAACTTGGGACGAACTTAGACTAACTTGGGATGAACTTATACAAACCTTAGAATGAGACTAAAGTTTGTCTTTGTTCGTCCAAAGTTGGTCTCGTTAGTCTCATTCTAAGGTATATCTAAGTTCGTCTTTTGAAAGAGACTAACTTGGGACGAACTTAGACTAACTTGAGACGAACTTATACAAACTTTAGAATGAGACTAAAGTTTGTCTTTGTTCGTCCCAAGTTAGTCTCGTTAGTCTCATTCTAAGGTTTATCTAAGTTCGTCCTTAGAAAGAGACTAACTTGGGACGAACTTAGACTAACTTGGGACGAACTTATACAAACCTTAGAATGAGACTAAAGTTTGTCTTTGTTCGTCCCAAGTTAGTCTCGTTAGTCTCATTCTAAGGTTTATCTAAGTTCTTCCTTAGAAAGAGACTAACTTGGGACGAACTTAGACTAACTTGGGATGAACTTATACAAACCTTAGAATGAGACTAAAGTTTGTCTTTGTTCGTCCCAAGTTAGTCTCGTTAGTCTCATTCTAAGGTTTATCTAAGTTCGTCCTTAGAAAGAGACTAACTTGGGACGAACTTAGACTAACTTGGGATGAACTTATACAAACCATAGAATGAGACTAAAGTTTGTCTTTGTTCGTCCCAAGTAAGTCTCGTTAGTCTCATTCTAAGGTTTATCTAAGTTCGTCCTTAGAAAGAGACTAACTTGGGACGAACTTTGACTAACTTGGGATGAACTTATAAGAACCTTAGAATGAGTTTAAAGTTTGTCTTCGTTCGTCCCAAGTTAGTCTCGTTAGTCTCATTCTAAGGTTTGTCTAAGTTCATCCTTAGAATGAGACTAACTTGGGACGAACTTATACAAACTTTAGAATGAGATTAAAGTTTGTCTTTGTTCGTCCCAAGTTAGTCTCGTTAGTCTCATTCTATGGTTTGTCTAAGTTCATCCTTAGAATGAGACTAACTTGGGACGAACTTATACAAACCTTAGAATAAGACTAAAGTTTGTCTTTGTTCGTCCCAAGTTACTCTCGTTAGTCTCATTCTAAGGTTTGTCTAAGTTCGTCCTTAGAAAGAGACGAACTTGGGACGAACTTATACAAACCTTATAATGAGACTAAAGTTTGTCTTTGTTCGTCCCAAGTAAGTCTCGTTAGTCTCATTCTAAGGTTTATCTAAGTTCGTCCTTAGAAAGAGACTAACTTGGGACGAACTTAGACTAACTTGGGACGAACTTATACAAACCTTAGAATGAGACTAAAGTTTGTCTTTGTTCGTCCCAAGTTAGTCTCGTTAGTCTCATTCTAAGGTTTATCTAAGTTCGTCCTTAGAAAGAGAATAACTTGGGACGAACTAAGACTAACTTGGGATGAACTTATACAAACCTTAGAATGAGACTAAAGTTTGTCTTTGTTCGTCCCAAGTTAGTCTCATTAGTCTCATTCTAAGGTTTATCTAAGTTCGTCCTTAGAAAGAGACTAACTTGGGACGAACATAGACTAACTTGGGACGAACTTATACAAACTTTAGTGATGAGGACACACTAGCCTCACCTTGTCGGTCATCTACTATTACAAGTAATCCTATACAACTACAAGCTGATGCATCGACGAAAGAAGCTTTCAAAGGTCCAATGACTAGGAACCGAGCAAAACAAATTCAACATGAGGTGAATTCACTCCTAGTTGATTGTTATACTACAATTGATGAGAACTTTATGCTGCCTAAATCTAGTGTGCTTTTATTACTCAGATTCTCAAAAATGGATGGACATAAAGAAGGGACACTTATGGAGGACTCATGCACGAAGAACAAAGGGAGAAGTCTAACATCATTTAGTGCAAGAAAGAAAGCAATAAAGGACCAGAATTGATGCTTTTCCCTTAGCACATCAAACCAAGCACAAATTGAAAGCATGGCTATTAATAGTATTGCACAAAGATCAATCATGGGCACTTATGGCTGAACAAGGATCAAAGGAGAATGCACAAGACTCCATGGTGGCTGCTCATTGCTCAAAAGAGGCTACTCAAGATCCCATGGTGGCTGCACAAGTCCACAACACATGCATTTACTTTCATTTCTTAGTATTAATCCTCATCTACATGTATTTTGAAAACACATTCAGATTTTGAAAATTTTATTCATCAACATTTCAGATTTAGCTATTGCTATATCTTATTTGAGAGAGAGTTCTCTACCCCCTTGCTCTTGTAGTTTCCTTGTGAGATTGCATAAGCGGTCGTTCGACGGCAACCAAATTGTGCTTCCAACTTCGTGCGTGGTTGTGTGGTTTGGAAACTTAGAGTGTGGTTAGGCAATTACTTGTTGCAGGTCATTGTACAAGCAGTGGTTGGCTTCAAGAATCGTCGGGTTGCACTACCTATCCTCCTCCATCAAATCCTACATCGTAAAGTCCCGCTTCCGCCCCGTATCATTTGCTCTCGATGATGAGGACACACTAGCCTCACCTCGTCGGTCATCTACTATTACAAGTAATCCTATACAACTACAAGCTGATGCATCGACGAAAGAAGCTTTCAAAGGTCCAATGACTAGGAACCGAGCAAAACAAATTCAACATGAGGTGAATTCACTCCTAGTTGATTGTTATACTACAATTGATGAGAACTTTATGCTGCCTAAATCTAGTGTGCTTTTATTACTCAGATTCTCAAAAGTGGATGGACATAAAGAAGGGACACTTATGGAGGACTCATGCACGAAGAACAAAGGGAGAAGTCTAACATCATTTAGTGCAAGAAAGAAAGCAATAAAGGACCAGAATTGATGCTTTTCCCTTAGCACATCAAACCAAGCACAAATTGAAAGCATGGCTATTAATAGTATTGCACAAAGATCAATCATGGGCACTTATGGCTGAACAAGGATCAAAGGAGAATGCACAAGACTACATGGTGGCTGCTCATTGCTCAAAAGAGGCTACTCAAGATCCCATGGTGGCTGCACAAGTCCAAAACACATGCATTTACTTTCATTTCTTAGTATTAATCCTCATCTACATGTATTTTGAAAACACATTCAGATTTTGAAAATTTTATTCATCAACATTTCAGATTTAGCTATTGCTACATCTTTTTTCAAGAGAGAGTTCTCTACCCCCTTGCTCTTGTAGTTTCCTTGTGAGGTTGCATAAGCGGTCGTTCGACGGCAACCAAATTGTGCTTCCAACTTCGTGCGTGGTTGTGTGGTTTGGAAACTTAGAGTGTGGTTAGGCAATTACTTGTTGCAGGTCATTGCACAAGCAGTGGTTGGCTTCAAGAGTCGTCGGGTTGCACTACCTATCCTCCTCCATCAAATCCTACATCCTGAAGTCCCGCTTCCGCCCCGTATCATTTAGAATGAGACTAAAGTTTGTCTTTGTTCGTCCCAAGTTAGTCTCGTTAGTCTCACTCTAAGGTTTGTCTAAGTTCATCCTTAGAAAGAGACTAACTTGGGACGAATTTAGACAAACTAGGGATGAACTTATACAAACCTTAGAATGAGACTAAAGTTTGTCTTTGTTCGTCCCAATTTACTCTCGTTAGTCTCATTCTAAGGTTTGTCTAAGTTCATCCTTAGAAAGAGACGAACTTGGGACGAACTTAGACTAACTTGGGACGAACTTATACAAACTTTAGAATGAGACTAAAGTTTGTCTTTGTTCGTCCCAAGTTAGTCTCGTTAGTCTCATTCTAAGGTTTGTCTAAGTTCATCATTAGAAAGAGACTAACTTGGGACAAACTTAGACAAACTTGGGATGAACTTATACAAACCTTAGAATGAGACTAAAGTTTGTCTTTGTTCGTCCCAAGTTAGTCTCGTTAGTCTCATTCTAAGGTTTATCTAAGTTCGTCCTTAGAAAGAGACTAACTTGGGACGAACTTAGACTAACTTGGGATGAACTTATACAAACCTTAGAATGAGACTAAAGTTTGTCTTTGTTCGTCCCAAGTTAGTCTCGTTAGTCTCATTCTAAGGTTTATCTAAGTTCGTCCTTAGAAAGAGACTAACTTGGGACGAACTTAGACTAACTTGTGACGAACTTATACAAACTTTAGAATGAGACTAAAGTTTGTCTTTGTTCGTCCCAAGTTAGTCTCGTTAGTCTCATTCTAAGGTTTGTCTAAGTTCGTCCTTAGAAAGAGACTAACTTGGGACGAACTTAGACAAACTTGGGATGAACTAATACAAACCTTAGAATGAGACTAAAGTTTGTCTTTGTTCGTCCCCAGTTAGTCTCATTAGTCTCATTCTAAGGTGTATCTAAGTTCGTCCTTAGAAAGAGACTAACTTGGGACGAACTTAGACTAACTTGGGACGAACTTATACAAACTTTAGAATGAGACTAAAGTTTGTCTTTGTTCGTCCCAAGTTAGTCTCGTTAGTCTCATTCTAAGGTTTGTCTAAGTTCGTCATCAGAAAGAGACTAACTTGGGATGAACTTAGACAAACTTGGGATGAACTTATACAAACCTTAGAATGAGACTAAAGTTTGTCTTTGTTTGTCCCAAGATAGTCTCGTTAGTCTCATTCTAAGGTTTTGTCTAAGTTCATCCTTAGAATGAGACTAACTTGGGATGAACTTATACAAACTTTAGAATGAGACTAAAGTTTGTCTTTGTTCGTCCCAAGTTAGTCTCGTTAGTCTCATTCTAAGGTTTGTCTAAGTTCGTCATCAGAAAGAGACTAACTTGGGACGAACTTAGACTAACTTGGGACGAACTTATACAAACTTTAGAATGAGACTAAAGTTTGTCTTTGTTCGTCCCAAGTTAGTCTCGTTAGGGTCTAAGTTCCAAGTTCAAGTTGGTTAGTGGGTTTTTTCTAGAGAGTGAAGCTCTGTCGCTTGAGGTTTCGGCGAACTTGAATTGCGGCCTATGGCCTCTCCCCCTCGTCCGCCTGATCCATCAGCCACCGCTTCTAATCAGCCCCAAACTACACCGATCTCGTACGCGACTGCAGTCCGAGCTTCATCGGTACCAACTTTCCCACAGATCAACCTTCCTCCCCGACAATATTCATGCAAGGATGGGCGTCCGGTTGTCAACTTCACCAAAGCAGAGATCCAACCTGGAGTGGATCGGCTACGCTTTTCATTGGTTGCTAAATTTTCATTTGGCCGACCACCAGTTGATGAGGTGCGCCGGGCTTTCATCTCCACCTGGGGTTTGGATAGAACAGCCACCATCGGAGCCCTAGATGCAAGGCATATGTTGATCGTTCTTCGTACAGATGAAGAAGCTAGCAAGGTGATGGCACATCCTATGAGGAAGGTTGGTCAGTCCTTGTATCGCCTCTTTCGTTGGTCACCTGATTTCCATACGAAAAAGGAATCTACTGTCACCACCGCCTGGGTGCGTCTTCCTAGCCTTCCTCTAGAGGTTTTTGCTCCAGCATACATCGCAGCCATCGTCTCTTCTTTTGGGCGTTTCCTAGCGGTAGACGATCGTACAAAAAGTCTCTCCAACCCAAGCTGTGCCCAGGCTTGTGTTGAGATTGATCTTGCAAAGGAAATCCCATCGGAGGTTATCATCAATGTTGTTGGGGACAGAACGATTGTACAGTCGGTTGTTTTCGAAGGAAAATTATTATACTGCAGCAAGTGTAAGATCCATGGCCATCAACTCTCCAACTGCCGGAAAATCAAAGCCAGGGCGGCGGCAACCGTCGAAGTGGGGAAGGTAGGGCAAATCCAATCACGAGATTTTCGGCCAACTGATCCGTCCATTCAGCGCAAATCTCCGAATAATCAGCAAGGATTAGAGAAAATTTCGGAGCTAGAGAAATTTTCGGATCCTCCAATATCTTCTCACCAAGATGGGCAGGATAATATCTCTTCGAATCCTAAAGATGTTTGGATCCTTCCCAAGACCCGGAAAAAAAGGAAAAACCGAAATCGTAAAGATGTGGTTGGCGTTGATATTATTTCGGCTGACGAAATCAAATCCCAGGGGCTTAAAGTCCAGCTTCCCAATCAAGATCAAAAGTCGGGCCATCAAGAATCCAACATGGAAATTATTCCATGCAACGTGGAAGAACCATGCAGCCAGGTTATGGCAAATATTAGTCCATGCAGCATGAATGCAAAAAACATTAATAAGGGAGCTTGCATTCTGTCCAGCTCTCCAAAGGAATCGCTCTCTTATAGTTTTTGACCAGGTCAGAAGACTACCGGTCTGCCTATATCTCGTGAGGGGTCGCCGGTGCACTCTATGATGGTGAAAGACATAGTGGACGGTAGCCTGCAATTCCAATCCCCGCTGAAGATTTGCCCCAAATCTCCCAACCAACAGGAGTTGGATGAAGGAAGGACCGCGCAGCCTGTATCTCACTCTAAGGAAGTTGTCATTCAGGGACAAACTCTCCAAATCTCCAAAGCCTTGTGCTCAGTCCTAAAGAAAGTTCGGTCTAAAGCGGCTCTAGACGCTAATGGAAAAGATGCTGACCATGATAGTGATCTCTTGATCGCAAATCCTAATGACACTCTTGCCTATGGTGTCAATGAATAGCCTCATCTGCTGGAACGCCAGGGGAGTTGGTAATTTGAGTACAACCGCTCACCTTAAGGCTATGTGTACTCTCCACAAGCCTTCTATTGTCGCTATTCTTGAACCCAAGATTCTTTGTGATCGCTTGGAGGCCTTGTGTCGTGATGTTGGTTTCGACCATTGTATGCATGGGGCCGCTAGCAACACTCATATCTGGTTAATCTGGAAGGAGGGTATTGATATTCAGCAAGCTGTTTGGTCTTCGCAACAGGTATCTGTTCGTGTTCATTGCAGCGTTTCTAACACTAGGTTTGCCTTGTCCATCGTTTATGCAGATTGTGATGCTACGGTTAGGGAAGAGTTATGGGATGACCTTACCGAAGCTTCTGACGGGATAAATGAGCCTTGGATTATTGTTGGAGATTTCAACGTTATTTCCTCCTGGGCTGAGAAACAGGGAGGCTGTGCGTCTGATGAAGGTCCTCTTGTGGCTTTCAACGAATTTCAGGTGGCTGCGGGTGTGTCGGATGCTGGTTTCAAAGGTAACCCTTTTACCTGGTCCAATAATCAGATTGGCCCTGACTGCATCTGGGAGAGATTGGATCGCGCGCTGGTGAATGGCCTTGCGATGGCTGAATTTCCTCTGCTTCAAATCACTCACCTTGAGCGCATTTGCTCAGATCACTGTCCTATTTTGATTGAGTTGAGTACTCGCCATAAAAACATCAGTTTTTTCCACTATCAGGGTGTTTGGGAGACGCATCCGGGGTTTCTTTCCACTGTTTCCAAATGCTGGGAAGGCTCCATGCACCCTGATCCTCTTGTTAACTTTGGGTTGAAGCTCAAAAGACTGAGGGGCACTCTCAGGAAATGGAATTGGGAGGTTTTTGGGAATATCCAAGCTAAGATGAGGAGCCTCTTATTACAATCCAATGTGTTGGAAGCCAGGTTGCAGCATGGGTGGAATGAATCTTTGGCCCAGGAGGTGGCTAGCAGCAAAGGCCAATATCAAGAGCTTTTAGACTCTCAATTCGTTATGCTAAAAGCAAAGGCCAAAATGAAATGGCTTGAGGAAGGTGACCATAATTCAAATCTGTTCCATGCGGCTATCAAGGCAAGGCGTGTTATGAATAAAATGCAGCTTGATCTAGGGAATGGTACGTTCACGGATGACCGAAATATCATTGGGAATGCTGTTGTTTCCTTTTATGCCGATCTGTTTGGAGGTCAGGTGGACCCTCCGCCCCAAGAGGTGTTTGATATCATCCCTAAAGTTGTGACTTCTGAGGATAATATTGCGCTTTGTTCCAAACCTAGTATGGAGGAAGTTATCTCTGAGATCAATGCCATGGCCAAGGATAGTTCGCCGGGTCCGGACGGGTTCACAGGCCGTTTTTATTCTCATTGTTGGAACATCATCAAGGTTGATTTAATGGCCGCTGTTCATGGTTTTTTTGGGGGTTTGAATTTGCCCCGGAGCTTTACCTCAACTTACCTTACTCTCATTCCGAAAGTTGCTCATGCCACGGCTATTGCTCAACTTCGTCCTATCAGTCTTTGTAACTTTTGCCACAAGATCATCTCAAGGATCCTTACTTCCAGATTAGCTAGCTGGCTTCCGTGTCTCATTAGTGAGGAGCAAGCTGGCTTTGTCAAGGGTCGGGGGATTCATGAGAACATTGCGCTTGCGCACGATCTCACTCATAATCTTGACCACAAAGTTTTTGGTGGAAATCTCATTATCAAGTTGGATATGGCTAAAGCTTATGACAGGATCTCTTGGCCTTTCATCCTTGGCGTGTTGCGTATGATGGGTTTTGGTGATGTTTGGTGCGACATGAACTGTTTTTACTCAGTAAAATGGGATGGGAAGTTGTTCGGTTTCTTCAAGTCCACAAGGGGGGTTCGTCAAGGAGATCCTCTATCTCCTAGTCTTTTTGTCATAGCTATGGAATGGCTCAGCAAGGTCCTAAATGCGAGTGTTCATCACGGGGTCCTTAAGCCTTTCATTACAAAGCGCCGGGCTTTGCAAATTAACCACCTTTTGTTTGCAGATGATTTGCTCATTTTCACTAGTGGTGCTAAGGACTCCATCCGGAAGCTCCTTGACATCATTGGGAACTTCTGTACGTTCTCAGGTCAAAAGCTCAATCCGGACAAGAGCACTATCATTTTTCCTGCTGCGTTCCCAGAAGAGAGGAAAACGGATCTGCTTCAGATCACTAGTTTTGTTGAAGGCTCGCTTCCAGTTCAGTACCTTGGGGCTCCCTTGTTTAAAGGTAGAGTTCGTATTGATATGTTCAATCATCTGGTTGAATCAGTGACCTCTCGTATCGGTGGTTGGATGAAGCGTTTCCTTAGTATGGGTGGCAGAGTTACTCTAGTGAATTCTGTGCTGAATGCCATTGGGATTCATAACATGATGGTCCTTCCTATTCCGATCACCATTCTTAATCGTATCAGCTCCCTGATGTCTAATTTTATCTGGGACAGTGGGGGATCTAGACGGCGCCACTGGACCAGCTGGGAAAAGCTTTGCAGACCCAAGATGTGTGGTGGGTTGGGCATCCGTGACCCTAAGTCCATCATGTCCGCTCTTCATGCTAAACTGGCTTGGAGTTTCCTTAATCAAAACACTCTATGGGCTAAATTCGCAAAGGCTAGATTTCGCATTGGTGAAAAAGGTTCTGGGGTTTGGAATGCCTTTAATCATCTTGTCCCATCTCTTCAATCTGATTCTGCCTGGAGATTGGGGAGAGGTGACACTTCGATTGACTCTTATTGCTGGCGCCTGGGAGTTGAAGCTCCAAATCACATTAGAAACCTTCAGATCAAGGATGTTTTTGATCAGAGTGATCTCTTGCATCATGTGCTAGATGTTCTTCCCGCTCGGGAGGCTCTCTCTATCCTTATTTTTGCCGGGTATGGGGCGAGATCATTGTGCTTGGATTGGGCATGGGCAGGAGAGTTTCTCGGTCCGGTCTTTTTGGGATTTCGGTCAGACCCGCTTTGCAAAGCTTCCTTGGGCTTCCCACATTTGGCAGCGTTGGATTCCTCCAAAGATCTCTTGTTTTATTTGGAAACTCTTCCATCATTCTATTCCTACTGATGATGCGGTGATGCGCCTGGGGATCCCCATGGTGTCTCGCTGCTCTTGCTGTCGGGATCCTTGTCAAGAATCCGCTATCCATCTTTTTTTTGGTGGTGCGTGGGGGAGGGCCCTGTGGCATTGGTTGGCGTCCCTCTTCAATAAACCTCGGGTGCATGGGATAAAAGGTTTTGAGTTTGTTTGGCTCTGTCATAAGCCGTCCAGCTTTATGGAGTGCATGGCGTTCGGCATTGCCTGTTGCGGTGTTTGGGAGTTATGGAAAGCTCGGAATAGCTTCGTGTATGATGGTAAGCATAGGGACTGGCGCCGGTATTTGATTGCCTGGGGTCAGAAGCTTGCTAACCTTATCCCCAAGCCTTTTGACCCAGGGCCGGGTGATGCCGATTGTCTTAGGACTCTGCGCATCTCTGGTGTTCATAAGGCAGTTTGTAGTGTTTGGTTCAAGTGGAGGCCGGGCATTGGCAAGAATACCCTGAATATAGCGATCGTCAAGCGTGGTATCTCCTCTTGGGGTGCCTACTTGGCTAGGCCTCGTGATGGTGTTTTCTTGTTTGCAGGCGCTCGTATCATTCCCCCAAATGTCATTCATAAGATTCCATGGTTGATTGAGCGTGGGCTTGGGTCCTCCTGTTCTATGAGCTCGTGGAGTATTCAGAGCTCCCATCCTTCGGCTAGGTTGCTTGCCTCGGCGGACGGTTTTGATTGCCCAGTGGATCTCCTATATCTGCGAAGAAACCTTGTGCACCGGTACGGTGTAATGTTTTTTCAGAATATCTGTGCCTCGGCCAATGGAGGAGCCCTTGCCATCGCTTTTCAAGCTCCGGGGGAAGGGCATTGGGTCAGTTTCAGCCAGATTCCTAAGGTGGCGCGGGTGGCCATCGTGGGCGACTCGGCTTTCTGGTCTAACAAAGGCATTGCTAGAGTTAGGCCTTGGCCGAATTGGACGCCTCGTTCTGTGGACGATCTTTCTGTTAGCACTGCTCCTCCTCAGCCTATTTTCCTTGATGACACTCGTTTTGTTTATGATTATGCCACTCGGTTTGTTTATGATTAGCCTTGTTTTGGCTCGTCTTATTGCGTCTATTAGTCTGTTCAGTGTTTTTAAGGTGCTAGGTTTTATAACTAGCTCCTGGCACTTGAGGACTCTTTTTTGTAACCCCGGTTCAGGCTCTTTGAACCCCCCCTTATCAATAAAGGTGCTGGCTCCGCCCAGCTTTAACTAAAAAAAAAAAAAAAGTTAGTCTCGTTAGTCTCATTCTAAGGTTTGTCTAAGTTCGTCATCAGAAAGAGACTAACTTGGGACGAACTTAGACTAACTTGGGACGAACTTATACAAACTTTAGAATGAGACTAAAGTTTGTCTTTGTTCGTCCCAAGTTAGTCTCGTTAGTCTCATTCTAAGGTTTGTCTAAGTTCGTCATCAGAAAGAGACTAACTTGGGACAAACTTAGACTAACTTGGGATGAACTTATACAAACTTTAGAATGAGACTAAAGTTTGTCTTTGTTCGTCCCAAGTTAGTCTCGTTAGTGTCATTCTAAGGTTTATCTAAGTTCGTCCTTAGAAAGAGACTAACTTGGGACGAACTTAGACTAACTTGGGATGAACTTATACAAACCTTAGAATGAGACTAAAGTTTGCCTTTGTTCGTCCCAAGTTAGTCTCGTTAGTCTCATTCTAAGGTTTATCTAAGTTCGTCCTTAGAAAGAGACTAACTTGGGACGAACTTAGACTAACTTGGGACGAACTTATACAAACTTTAGAATGAGACTAAAGTTTGTCTTTGTTCGTCCCAAGTTAGTCTCGTTAGTCTCATTCTAAGGTTTGTCTAAGTTCGTCCTTAGAAAGAGACTAACTTGGGACGAACTTAGACAAACTTGGGATGAACTTATACAAACCTTAGAATGAGACTAAAGTTTGTCTTTGTTCGTCCCAAGTTACTCTCGTTAGTCTCATTCTAAGGTTTGTCTAAGTTCGTCCTTAGAAAGAGATGAACTTGGGACGAACTTAGACTAACTTGGGACGAACTTATACAAACCTTAGAATGAGACTAAAGTTTGCCTTTGTTCGTCCCAAGTTAGTCTCGTTAGTCTAATTCTAAGGTATATCTAAGTTCGTCCTTAGAAAGAGACTAACTTGGGACGAACTTAGACTAACTTGAGACGAACATATACAAACCTTAGAATGAGACTAAAGTTTGTCTTTGTTCGTCCCAAGTTAGTCTCGTTAGTCTCATTCTAAGGTTTATCTAAGTTCGTCATTAGAAAGAGACTAACTTGGGACGAACTTAGACAAACTTGGGATGAACTTATACAAACCTTAGAATGAGACTAAAGTTTGTCTTTGTTCGTCCCAAGTTAGTCTCGTTAGTCTCATTCTAAGGTTTATCTAAGTTCGTCCTTAGAAAGAGACTAACTTGGGACGAACTTAGACTAACTTGGGATGAACTTATACAAACCTTAGAATGAGACTAAAGTTTGTCTTTGTTCGTCCCAAGTTAGTCTCGTTAGTCTCATTCTAAGGTTTATCTACGTTCGTCATTAGAAAGAGACTAACTTGGGATGAACTTAGACTAACTTGTGACGAACTTATACAAACTTTAGAATGAGACTAAAGTTTGTCTTTGTTCATCCCAAGTTAGTCTCGTTAGTCTCATTCTAAGGTTTCTCTAAGTTCGTCCTTAGAAAGAGACTAACTTGGGACGAACTTAGACAAACTTGGGATGAACTTATACAAACCTTAGAATGAGACTAAAGTTTGTCTTTGTTCGTCCCAAGTTAGTCTCATTAGTCTCATTCTAAGGTGTATCTAAGTTCGTCCTTAGAAAGAGACTAACTTGGGACGAACTTAGACTAACTTGGGACGAACTTATACAAACTTTAGAATGAGACTAAATTTTGTCTTTGTTCGTCCCAAGTTAGTCTCGTTAGTCTCATTCTAAGGTTTGTCTAAGTTCGTCATCAGAAAGAGACTAACTTGGGACGAACTTAGACAAACTTGGGATGAACTTATACAAACCTTAGAATGAGACTAAAGTTTGTCTTTGTTCGTCCCAAGTTAGTCTCGTTAGTCTCATTCTAAGGTTTTGTCTGAGTTCATCCTTAGAATGAGACTAACTAGGGATGAACTTATACAAACTTAAGAATGAGACTAAAGTTTGTCTTTGTTCGTCCCAAGTTAGTCTCGTTAGTCTCATTCTAAGGTTTGTCTAAGTTCGTCATTAGAAAGAGACTAACTTGGGACGAACTTAGACAAACTTGGGAGGAACTTATACAAACCTTAGAATGAGAC
Organism: Rhodiola kirilowii; assembly: GCA_033675215.1. Lineage (NCBI taxonomy): Eukaryota > Viridiplantae > Streptophyta > Magnoliopsida > Saxifragales > Crassulaceae > Rhodiola > Rhodiola kirilowii. The sequence continues at coordinate 103,925 of JAUCNB010000077.1, forward strand.
TAAAGTTTGTCTTTGTTCGTCCCAAGTTAGTCTCGTTAGTCTCATTCTAAGGTTTATCTAAGTTCGTCCTTAGAAAGAGACTAACTTGGGACGAACTTAGACTAACTTGGGATGAACTTATACAAACCTTAGAATGAGACTAAAGTTTGTCTTTGTTCGTCCCAAGTTAGTCTCGTTAGTCTCATTCTAAGGTTTATCTAAGTTCGTCATTAGAAAGAGACTAACTTGGGACGAACTTAGACAAACTTGGGATGAACTTATACAAACCTTAGAATGAGACTAAAGTTTGTCTTTGTTCGTCCCAAGTTAGTCTCATTAGTCTCATTCTAAGGTGTATCTAAGTTCGTCCTTAGAAAGAGACTAACTTGGGATGAACTTATACAAACCTTAGAATGAGACTAAAGTTTGTCTTTGTTCGTCCCAAGTTAGTCTCGTTAGTCTCATTCTAAGGTTTATCTAAGTTCGTCCTTAGAAAGAGACTTACTTGGGACAAACTTAGACTAACTTGGGACGAACTTATACAAACCTTAGAATGAGACTAAAGTTTGTCTTTGTTCATCCCAAGTTAGTCTCGTTAGTCTCATTCTAAGGTTTATCTAAGTTCGTCCTTAGAAAGAGACTAACTTGGGACGAACTTATACAAACTTTAGACTGAGACTAAAGTTTGTCTTTGTTCGTCCCAAGTTAGTCTCGTTAGACTCATTCTAAGGTTTATCTAAGTTTGTCCTTAGAAAGAGACTAACTTGGGACGAACTTAGACTAACTTGGGACGAACTTATACAAACTTTATAATGAGACTAAAGTTTGTCTTTGTTCGTCCCAAGTTAGTCTCGTTAGTCTCATTCTAAGGTTTTTCTAAGTTCGTCCTTAGAAAGAGACCAACTTGGGACGAACTTAGACAAACTTGGGATGAACTTGTACAAACCTTAGAATGAGACTAAAGTTTGTCTTTGTTCGTCCCAAGTTACTCTCGTTAGTCTCATTCTAAGGTTTGTCTAAGTTCGTCCTTAGAAAGAGACGAACTTGGGACGAACTTAGACTAACTTGGGACGAACTTACACAAACCTTAGAATGAGACTAAAGTTTGTCTTTGTTCGTCCCAAGTTGGTCTCGTTAGTCTCATTCTAAGGTTTATCTAAGTTCGTCCTTAGAAAGAGACTAACTTGGGACGAACTTAGACTAACTTGGGACGAAATTATACAAACCTTAGAATGAGACTAAAGTTTGTCTTTGTTCGTCCCAAGTTAGTCTCGTTAGTCTCATTCTAAGGTTTATCTAAGTTCGTCCTTAGAAAGAGACTAACTTGGGACGAACTTAGACTAACTTGGGATGAACTTATACAAACCTTAGAATGAGACTAAAGTTTGTCTTTGTTCGTCCCAAGTTAGTCTCGTTAGTCTCATTCTATGGTTTATCTAAGTTCGTCCTTAGAAAGAGACTTACTTGGGACGAACTTAGACTAACTTGGGACGAACTTATACAAACCTTAGAATGAGACTAAAGTTTGTCTTTGTTCGTCCCAAGTTAGTCTCGTTAGTCTCATTCTAAGGTTTATCTAAGTTCGTCCTTAGAAAGAGACTAACTTGGGACGAACTTAGACTAACTTGGGACAAACTTATACAAACCTTAGAATGAGACTAAAGTTTGTCTTTGTTCGTCCCAAGTTAGTCTCGTTAGTCTCATTCTAAGGTTTGTCTGAGTTCGCCCTTAGAAAGAGACTAACTTGGGACGAACTTATACAAACTTTAGAATGAGACTAAAGTTTGTCTTTGTTCGTCCCAAGTTAGTCTCGTTAGTCTCATTCTAAGGTTTGTCTAAGTTCGTCATTAGAAAGAGACTAACTTGGGACGAACTTAGACAAACTTGGGATGAACTTATACAAACCTTAGAATGAGACTAAAGTTTGTCTTTGTTCGTCCCAAGTTAGTCTCGTTAGTCTCATTCTAAGGTTTATCTAAGTTCGTCCTTAGAAAGAGACTTACTTGGGACGAACTTAGACTAACTTGGGACGAACTTATACAAACCTTAGAATGAGACTAAAGTTTGTCTTTGTTCGTCCCAAGTTAGTCTCGTTAGTCTCATTCTAAGGTTTATCTAAGTTCGTCCTTAGAAAGAGACTAACTTGGGACGAACTTAGACTAACTTGGGACAAACTTATACAAACCTTAGAATGAGACTAAAGTTTGTCTTTGTTCGTCCCAAGTTAGTCTCGTTAGTCTCATTCTAAGGTTTGTCTGAGTTCGCCCTTAGAAAGAGACTAACTTGGGACGAACTTATACAAACTTTAGAATGAGACTAAAGTTTGTCTTTGTTCGTCCCAAGTTAGTCTCGTTAGTCTCATTCTAAGGTTTGTCTAAGTTCGTCATTAGAAAGAGACTAACTTGGGACGAACTTAGACAAACTTGGGATGAACTTATACAAACCTTAGAATGAGACTAAAGTTTCTCTTTGTTCGTCCCAAGTTAGTCTAGTTAGTCTCATTCTAAGGTTTATCTAAGTTCGTCCTTAGATAGAGACTAACTTGGGATGAACTTAGACTAACTTGGGATGAACTTATACAAACCTTAGAATGAGACTAAAGTTTGTCTTTGTTCGTCCCAAGTTAGTCTCGTTAGTCTCATTCTAAGGTTTATCTAAGTTTGTCCTTAGAAAGAGACTAACTTGGGACGAACTTAGACTAACTTGGGACGAACTTATACAAGGTTTGTATAAGTTCATCCCAAGTTTGTCTAAATTCGTCCCAAGTTAGTCTCTTTCTAAGGACGAACTTAGACAAACCTAAGAATGAGACTAACGAGACTAACTTGGGACGAACAAAGACAAACTTTAGTCTCATTCTAAGGTTTGTATAAGTTTGTCCCAAGTTAGTCTAAGTTCATCCCAAGTTAGTCTCTTTCTAAGGACGAACTTAGATAAACCTTAGAATGAGACTAACGAGACTAACTTGGGACGCACAAAGACAAACTTTAGTCTCATTCTAAAGTTTGTATAAGTTCATCCCAAGTTAGTCTCTTTCTAAGGACGAACTTAGACAAACCTTAGAATGAGACTAACGAGACTAACTTGGGACGAATAAAGACAAACTTTAGTCTCATTCTAAAGTTTGTATAAGTTCGTCCCAAGTTAGGCTAAGTTCGTCCCAAGTTTCTCTCTGTCTAAGGACGAACTTAGATAAACCTTAGAATGAGACTAACGAGACTAACTTCGGACGAACAAAGACAAACTTTAGTCTCATTCTAAGGTTTGTACAAGTTCATCCCAAGTTAGTCTAAGTTCGTCCCAAGTTAGTCTCTTTCTAAGGACGAACTTAGATAAACCTTAGAATGAGACTAACGAGACTAACTTGGGACGAACAAAGACAAACTTTAGTCTCATTCTAAGGTTTGTATAAGTTCGTCCCAAGTTAGTCTAAGTTCGTCCCAAGTTAGTCTCTTTCTAAGGACGAACTTAGATAAACCTTAGAATGAGACTAACGAGACTAACTTGGGACGAACAAAGACAAACTTTAGTCTCATTCTAAGGTTTGTATAAGTTTGTCCCAAGTTAGTCTAAGTTCGTCCCAAGTTAGTCTCTTTCTAAGGACGAACTTAGACAAACCTTAGAATGAGACTAACGAGACTAACTTGGGACGAACAAAGGCAAACTTTAGTCTCATTCTAAAGTTTGTATAAGTTCGTCCCAAGTTAGGCTAAGTTCGTCCCAAGTTTGTCTCTGTCTAAGGACGAACTTAGATAAACCTTAGAATGAGACTAACGAGACTAACTTGGGACGAACAAAGACAAACTTTAGTCTCATTCTAAAGTTTTTATAAGTTCGTCCCAAGTTAGTCTCTTTCTAAGGACGAACTTAGACATACCTTAGAATGAGACTAACGAGACTAACTTGGGACGAACAAAGACAAACTTTAGTCTCATTCTAAGGTTTGTATAAGTTCGCCCCAAGTTAGTCTAAGTTCGTCCCAAGTTAGTCTCTTTCTAAGGACGAACTTAGACAAACCTTAGAATGAGACTAACGAGACTAACTTGGGACGAACAAAGACAAACTTTAGTCACATTCTAAAGTTTTTATAAGTTCGTCCCAAGTTAGTCTCTTTCTAAGGACGAACTTAGACAAACCTTAGAATGAGACTAACGAGACTAACTTGGGACGAACAAAGACAAACTTTAGTCTCATTCTAAGGTTTGTATAAGTTCGTCCCAAGTTAGTCTAAGTTCGTCCCAAGTTAGTCTCTTTCTAAGGACGAACTTAGATAAACCTTAGAATGAGACTAACGAGACTAACTTAGGACGAACAAAGACAAACTTTAGTCTCATTCTAAAGTTTGTATAAGTTCGTCCCAAGTTAGTCTCTTTCTAAGGACGAATTTAGATAAACCTTAGCATGAGACTAACGAGACTAACTTGGGACGAACAAAGACAAACTTTAGTCTCATTCTAAGGTTTGTATAAGTTCATCCCAAGTTAGTCAAAGTTCGTCCCAAGTTAGTCTCTTTCTAAGGACGAACTTAGATAAACCTTAGAATGAGACTAACGAGACTAACTTGGGACGAACAAAGACAAACTTTAGTCTCATTCTAAGGTTTGTACAAGTTCATCCCAAGTTAGTCTAAGTTCATCCCAAGTTAGTCTCTTTCTAAGGACGAACTTAGATAAACCTTAGAATGAGACTAACGAGACTAACTTGGGACGAACAAAGACAAACTTTAGTCTCATTCTAAGGTTTGTATAAGTTCGTCCCAAGTTAGTCTAAGTTCGTCCCAAGTTAGTCTCTTTCTAAGGACGAACTTAGATAAACCTTAGAATGAGACTAACGAGACTAACTTGGGACGAACAAAGACAAACTTTAGTCTCATTCTAAGGTTTGTATAAGTTCATCCCAAGTTAGTCTAAGTTCGTCCCAAGTTAGTCTCTTTCTAAGGATGAACATAGACAACCCTTAGAATGAGACTAACGAGACTAACTTCGGACGAACAAAGACAAACTTTAGTCTCATTCTAAGGTTTGTACAAGTTCATCCCAAGTTAGTCTAAGTTCATCCCAAGTTAGTCTCTTTCTAAGGACGAACTTAGACAAACCTTAGAATGAGACTAACGAGACTAACTTGGGACGAATAAAGACAAACTTTAGTCTCATTCTAAAGTTTGTATAAGTTCGTCCCAAGTTAGGCTAAGTTCGTCCCAAGTTTGTCTCTGTCTAAGGACGAACTTAGATAAACCTTAGAATGAGACTAACGAGACTAACTTCGGACGAACAAAGACAAACTTTAGTCTCATTCTAAGGTTTGTACAAGTTCATCCCAAGTTAGTCTAAGTTCGTCCCAAGTTAGTCTCTTTCTAAGGACGAACTTAGATAAACCTTAGAATGAGACTAACGATACTAACTTGGGACGAACAAAGACAAACTTTAGTCTCATTCTAAGGTTTGTATAAGTTCGTCCCAAGTTAGTCTAAGTTCGTCCCAAGTTAGTCTCTTTCTAAGGACGAACTTAGATAAACCTTAGAATGAGACTAACGAGACTAACTTGGGACGAACAAAGACAAACTTTAGTCTCATTCTAAGGTTTGTATAAGTTCGTCCCAAGTTAGTCTAAGTTCGTCCCAAGTTAGTCTCTTTCTAAAGACGAACTTAGATAAACCTTAGAATGAGACTAACGAGACTAACTTGGGACGAACAAAGACAAACTTTAGTCTCATTCTAAGGTTTGTATAAGTTTGTCCCAAGTTAGTCTAAGTTCGTCCCAAGTTAGTCTCTTTCTAAGGACGAACTTAGACAAACCTTAGAATGAGACTAACGAGACTAACTAGGGACGAACAAAGGCAAACTTTAGTCTCATTCTAAGGTTTGTATAAGTTTGTCCCAAGTTTGTCTAAGTTCGTCCCAAGTTAGTCTCTTTCTAAGGACGAACTTAGACATACCTTAGAATGAGACTAATGAGACTAACTTGGGACGAACAAAGACAAACTTTAGTCTCATTCTAAAGTTTGTATAAGTTCGTCCCAAGTTAGTCTAAGTTCGTCCCAAGTTAGTCTCTTTCTAAGGATGAACTTAGATAAACCTTAGAATGAGACTAACGAGACTAACTTGGGACGAACAAAGACAAACTTTAGTCTCATTCTAAGGTTTGTATAAGTTCGTCCCAAGTTAGTCTAAGTTCGTCCCAAGTTAGTCTCTTTCTAAGGACGAACTTAGATAAACCTTAGAATGAGACTAACGAGACTTACTTGGGACGAACAAAGACAAACTTTAGTCTCATTCTAAGGTTTGTATAAGTTCGTCCCAAGTTAGTCTAAGTTCGTCCCAAGTTAGTCTCTTTCTAAGGACGAACTTAGATAAACCTTAGAATGAGACTAACGAGACTAACTTGGGACGAACAAAGACAAACTTTAGTCTCATTCTAAGGTTTGTATAAGTTCATCCCAAGTTAGTCTAAGTTCGTCCCAAGTTAGTCTCTTTCTAAGGACGAACATAGACAACCCTTAGAATGAGACTAACGAGACTAACTTCGGACGAACAAAGACAAACTTTAGTCTCATTCTAAGGTTTGTACAAGTTCATCCCAAGTTAGTCTAAGTTCGTCCCAAGTTAGTCTCTTTCTAAGGACGAACTTAGATAAACCTTAGAATGAGACTAACGAGACTAACTTGGGACGAACAAAGACAAACTTTAGTCTCATTCTAAAGTTTGTATAAGTTCATCCCAAGTTAGTCTAAGTTCGTCCCAAGTTACTCTCTTTCTAAGGACGAACTTAGATAAACCTTAGAATGAGACTAACGAGACTAACTTGGGACGAATAAAGACAAACTTTAGTCTCATTCTAAGGTTTGTATAAGTTTGTCCCAAGTTTGTCTAAGTTCGTCCCAAGTTAGTCTCTTTCTAAGGACGAACTTAGACATACCTTAGAATGAGACTAATGAGACTAACTTGGGACGAACAAAGACAAACTTTAGTCTCATTCTAAAGTTTGTATAAGTTCGTCCCAAGTTAGTCTAAGTTCGTCCCAAGTTAGTCTCTTTCTAAGGATGAACTTAGATAAACCTTAGAATGAGACTAACGAGACTAACTTGGGACGAACAAAGACAAACTTTAGTCTCATTCTAAGGTTTGTATAAGTTCGTCCCAAGTTAGTCTAAGTTCGTCCCAAGTTAGTCTCTTTCTAAGGACGAACTTAGATAAACCTTAGAATGAGACTAACGAGACTTACTTGGGACGAACAAAGACAAACTTTAGTCTCATTCTAAGGTTTGTATAAGTTCGTCCCAAGTTAGTCTAAGTTCGTCCCAAGTTAGTCTCTTTCTAAGGACGAACTTAGATAAACCTTAGAATGAGACTAACGAGACTAACTTGGGACGAACAAAGACAAACTTTAGTCTCATTCTAAGGTTTGTATAAGTTCATCCCAAGTTAGTCTAAGTTCGTCCCAAGTTAGTCTCTTTCTAAGGACGAACATAGACAACCCTTAGAATGAGACTAACGAGACTAACTTCGGACGAACAAAGACAAACTTTAGTCTCATTCTAAGGTTTGTACAAGTTCATCCCAAGTTAGTCTAAGTTCGTCCCAAGTTAGTCTCTTTCTAAGGACGAACTTAGATAAACCTTAGAATGAGACTAACGAGACTAACTTGGGACGAACAAAGACAAACTTTAGTCTCATTCTAAAGTTTGTATAAGTTCATCCCAAGTTAGTCTAAGTTCGTCCCAAGTTACTCTCTTTCTAAGGACGAACTTAGATAAACCTTAGAATGAGACTAACGAGACTAACTTGGGACGAACAAAGACAAACTTTAGTCTCATTCTAAGGTTTGTATAAGTTCGTCCCAAGTTTGTCTAAGCTCGTCCCAAGTTAGTCTCTTTCTAAGGACGAACTTAGATAAACCTTAGAATGAGACTAACGAGACTAACTTGGGACGAACAAAGACAAACTTTAGTCTCATTCTAAAGTTTGTATAAGTTCATCCCAAGTTAGTCTAAGTTCATCCCAATTTAGTCTCTTTCTAAGGACGAACTTAGATAAACCTTAGAATGAGACTAACGAGACTAACTTGGGACGAACAAAGACAAACTTTAGTCTCATTCTAAGGTTTGTATAAGTTCGTCCCAAGTTAGTCTAAGCTCGTCGCAAGTTAGTCTCTTTCTAAGGACGAACTTAGATAAACCTTAGAATGAGACTAACGAGACTAACTTGGGACGCACAAAGACAAACTTTAGTCTCATTCTAAAGTTTGTATAAGTTCATCCCAAGTTAGTCTCTTTCTAAGGACGAACTTAGACAAACCTTAGAATGAGACTAACGAGACTAACTTGGGACGAATAAAGACAAACTTTAGTCTCATTCAAAAGTTTGTATAAGTTCGTCCCAAGTTAGGCTAAGTTCGTCCCAAGTTTGTCTCTGTCTAAGGACGAACTTAGATAAACCTTAGAATGAGACTAACGAGACTAACTTGGGACGAACAAAGACAAACTTTAGTCTCATTCTAAAGTTTTTATAAGTTCGTCCCAAGTTAGTCTCTTTCTAAGGACGAACTTAGACAAACCTTAGAATGAGACTAACGAGACTAACTTGGGACGAACAAAGACAAACTTTAGTCTCATTCTAAGGTTTGTATAAGTTCGCCCCAAGTTAGTCTAAGTTCGTCCCAAGTTAGTCTCTTTCTAAGGACGAACTTAGACAAACCTTAGAATGAGACTAACGAGACTAACTTGGGACGAACAAAGACAAACTTTAGTCTCATTCTAAAGTTTTTATAAGTTCGTCCCAAGTTAGTCTCTTTCTAAGGACGAACTTAGACAAACCTTAGAATGAGACTAACGAGACTAACTTGGGACGAACAAAGACAAACTTTAGTCTCATTCTAAGGTTTGTATAAGTTCGCCCCAAGTTAGTCTAAGTTCGTCCCAAGTTAGTCTCTTTCTAAGGACGAACTTAGACAAACCTTAGAATGAGACTAACGAGACTAACTTGGGACGAACAAAGACAAACTTTAGTCTCATTCTAAAGTTTTTATAAGTTCATCCCAAGTTAGTCTCTTTCTAAGGACGAACATAGACAACCCTTAGAATGAGACTAACGAGACTAACTTCGGACGAACAAAGACAAACTTTAGTCTCATTCTAAGGTTTGTACAAGTTCATCCCAAGTTAGTCTAAGTTCGTCCCAAGTTAGTCTCTTTCTAAGGACGAACTTAGATAAACCTTAGAATGAGACTAACGAGACTAACTTGGGACGAACAAAGACAAACTTTAGTCTCATTCTAAAGTTTGTATAAGTTCATCCCAAGTTAGTCTAAGTTCGTCCCAAGTTACTCTCTTTCTAAGGACGAACTTAGATAAACCTTAGAATGAGACTAACGAGACTAACTTCGGACGAACAAAGACAAACTTTAGTCTCATTCTAAGGTTTGTATAAGTTCGCCCCAAGTTTGTCTAAGCTCGTCCCAAGTTAGTCTCTTTCTAAGGACGAACTTAGATAAACCTTAGAATGAGACTAACGAGACTAACTTGGGACGAACAAAGACAAACTTTAGTCTCATTCTAAAGTTTGTATAAGTTCATCCCAAGTTAGTCTAAGTTCGTCCCAAGTTAGTCTCTTTCTAAGGACGAACTTAGATAAACCTTAGAATGAGACTAACGAGACTAACTTGGGACGAACAAAGACAAACTTTAGTCTCATTCTAAGGTTTGTATAAGTTCGTCCCAAGTTAGTCTAAGCTCGTCCCAAGTTAGTCTCTTTCTAAGGACGAACTTAGATAAACCTTAGAATGAGACTAACGAGACTAACTTGGGACGCACAAAGACAAACTTTAGTCTCATTCTAAAGTTTGTATAAGTTCATCCCAAGTTAGGCTAAGTTCGTCCCAAGTTTGTCTCTGTCTAAGGACGAACTTAGATAAACCTTAGAATGAGACTAACGAGACTAACTTCGAACGAACAAAGACAAACTTTAGTCTCATTCTAAGGTTTGTACAAGTTTATCCCAAGTTAGTCTAAGTTCGTCCCAAGTTAGTCTCTTTCTAAGGACGAACTTAGATAAACCTTAGAATGAGACTAACGATACTAACTTGGGACGAACAAAGACAAACTTTAGTCTCATTCTAAGGTTTGTATAAGTTCGTCCCAAGTTAGTCTAAGTTCGTCCCAAGTTAGTCTCTTTCTAAGGACGAACTTAGACAAACCTTAGAATGAGACTAACGAGACTAACTTGGGACGAATAAAGACAAACTTTAGTCTCATTCTAAAGTTTGTATAAGTTCGTCCCAAGTTAGGCTAAGTTCGTCCCAAGTTTGTCTCTGTCTAAGGACGAACTTAGATAAACCTTAGAATGAGACTAACGAGACTAACTTCGGACGAACAAAGACAAACTTTAGTCTCATTCTAAGGTTTGTACAAGTTCATCCCAAGTTAGTCTAAGTTCGTCCCAAGTTAGTCTCTTTCTAAGGACGAACTTAGATAAACCTTAGAATGAGACTAACGATACTAACTTGGGACGAACAAAGACAAACTTTAGTCTCATTCTAAGGTTTGTATAAGTTCGTCCCAAGTTAGTCTAAGTTCGTCCCAAGTTAGTCTCTTTCTAAGGACGAACTTAGATAAACCTTAGAATGAGACTAACGAGACTAACTTGGGACGAACAAAGACAAACTTTAGTCTCATTCTAAGGTTTGTATAAGTTCGTCCCAAGTTAGTCTAAGTTCGTCCCAAGTTAGTCTCTTTCTAAAGACGAACTTAGATAAACCTTAGAATGAGACTAACGAGACTAACTTGGGACGAACAAAGACAAACTTTAGTCTCATTCTAAGGTTTGTATAAGTTTGTCCCAAGTTAGTCTAAGTTCGTCCCAAGTTAGTCTCTTTCTAAGGACGAACTTAGACAAACCTTAGAATGAGACTAACGAGACTAACTAGGGACGAACAAAGGCAAACTTTAGTCTCATTCTAAGGTTTGTATAAGTTTGTCCCAAGTTTGTCTAAGTTCGTCCCAAGTTAGTCTCTTTCTAAGGACGAACTTAGACATACCTTAGAATGAGACTAATGAGACTAACTTGGGACGAACAAAGACAAACTTTAGTCTCATTCTAAAGTTTGTATAAGTTCGTCCCAAGTTAGTCTAAGTTCGTCCCAAGTTAGTCTCTTTCTAAGGATGAACTTAGATAAACCTTAGAATGAGACTAACGAGACTAACTTGGGACGAACAAAGACAAACTTTAGTCTCATTCTAAGGTTTGTATAAGTTCGTCCCAAGTTAGTCTAAGTTCGTCCCAAGTTAGTCTCTTTCTAAGGACGAACTTAGATAAACCTTAGAATGAGACTAACGAGACTAACTTGGGACGAACAAAGACAAACTTTAGTCTCATTCTAAGGTTTGTATAAGTTCGTCCCAAGTTAGTCTAAGTTCGTCCCAAGTTAGTCTCTTTCTAAGGACGAACTTAGATAAACCTTAGAATGAGACTAACGAGACTAACTTGGGACGAACAAAGACAAACTTTAGTCTCATTCTAAGGTTTGTATAAGTTCATCCCAAGTTAGTCTAAGTTCGTCCCAAGTTAGTCTCTTTCTAAGGACGAACATAGACAACCCTTAGAATGAGACTAACGAGACTATCTTCGGACGAACAAAGACAAACTTTAGTCTCATTCTAAGGTTTGTACAAGTTCATCCCAAGTTAGTCTAAGTTCGTCCCAAGTTAGTCTCTTTCTAAGGACGAACTTAGATAAACCTTAGAATGAGACTAACGAGACTAACTTGGGACGAACAAAGACAAACTTTAGTCTCATTCTAAAGTTTGTATAAGTTCATCCCAAGTTAGTCTAAGTTCGTCCCAAGTTACTCTCTTTCTAAGGACGAACTTAGATAAACCTTAGAATGAGACTAACGAGACTAACTTGGGACGAACAAAGACAAACTTTAGTCTCATTCTAAGGTTTGTATAAGTTCGTCCCAAGTTTGTCTAAGCTCGTCCCAAGTTAGTCTCTTTCTAAGGACGAACTTAGATAAACCTTAGAATGAGACTAACGAGACTAACTTGGGACGAACAAAGACAAACTTTAGTCTCATTCTAAAGTTTGTATAAGTTCATCCCAAGTTAGTCTAAGTTCGTCCCAAGTTAGTCTCTTTCTAAGGACGAACTTAGATAAACCTTAGAATGAGACTAACGAGACTAACTTGGGACGAACAAAGACAAACTTTAGTCTCATTCTAAGGTTTGTATAAGTTCGTCCCAAGTTAGTCTAAGCTCGTCGCAAGTTAGTCTCTTTCTAAGGACGAACTTAGATAAACCTTAGAATGAGACTAACGAGACTAACTTGGGACGCACAAAGACAAACTTTAGTCTCATTCTAAAGTTTGTATAAGTTCATCCCAAGTTAGTCTCTTTCTAAGGACGAACTTAGACAAACCTTAGAATGAGACTAACGAGACTAACTTGGGACGAATAAAGACAAACTTTAGTCTCATTCAAAAGTTTGTATAAGTTCGTCCCAAGTTAGGCTAAGTTCGTCCCAAGTTTGTCTCTGTCTAAGGACGAACTTAGATAAACCTTAGAATGAGACTAACAAGACTAACTTGGGACGAACAAAGACAAACTTTAGTCTCATTCTAAAGTTTTTATAAGTTCGTCCCAAGTTAGTCTCTTTCTAAGGACGAACTTAGACAAACCTTAGAATGAGACTAACGAGACTAACTTGGGACGAACAAAGACAAACTTTAGTCTCATTCTAAGGTTTGTATAAGTTCGCCCCAAGTTAGTCTAAGTTCGTCCCAAGTTAGTCTCTTTCTAAGGACGAACTTAGACAAACCTTAGAATGAGACTAACGAGACTAACTTGGGACGAACAAAGGCAAACTTTAGTCTCATTCTAAAGTTTTTATAAGTTCGTCCCAAGTTAGTCTCTTTCTAAGGACGAACTTAGACAAACCTTAGAATGAGACTAACGAGACTAACTTGGGACGAACAAAGACAAACTTTAGTCTCATTCTAAGGTTTGTATAAGTTCGCCCCAAGTTAGTCTAAGTTCGTCCCAAGTTAGTCTCTTTCTAAGGACGAACTTAGACAAACCTTAGAATGAGACTAACGAGACTAACTTGGGACGAACAAAGACAAACTTTAGTCTCATTCTAAAGTTTTTATAAGTTCATCCCAAGTTAGTCTCTTTCTAAGGACGAACATAGACAACCCTTAGAATGAGACTAACGAGACTAACTTCGGACGAACAAAGACAAACTTTAGTCTCATTCTAAGGTTTGTACAAGTTCATCCCAAGTTAGTCTAAGTTCGTCCCAAGTTAGTCTCTTTCTAAGGACGAACTTAGATAAACCTTAGAATGAGACTAACGAGACTAACTTGGGACGAACAAAGACAAACTTTAGTCTCATTCTAAAGTTTGTATAAGTTCATCCCAAGTTAGTCTAAGTTCGTCCCAAGTTACTCTCTTTCTAAGGACGAACTTAGATAAACCTTAGAATGAGACTAACGAGACTAACTTGGGACGAACAAAGACAAACTTTAGTCTCATTCTAAGGTTTGTATAAGTTCATCCCAAGTTAGTCTAAGTTCGTCCCAAGTTAGTCTCTTTCTAAGGACGAACATAGACAACCCTTAGAATGAGACTAACGAGACTATCTTCGGACGAACAAAGACAAACTTTAGTCTCATTCTAAGGTTTGTACAAGTTCATCCCAAGTTAGTCTAAGTTCGTCCCAAGTTAGTCTCTTTCTAAGGACGAACTTAGATAAACCTTAGAATGAGACTAACGAGACTAACTTGGGACGAACAAAGACAAACTTTAGTCTCATTCTAAAGTTTGTATAAGTTCATCCCAAGTTAGTCTAAGTTCGTCCCAAGTTACTCTCTTTCTAAGGACGAACTTAGATAAACCTTAGAATGAGACTAACGAGACTAACTTGGGACGAACAAAGACAAACTTTAGTCTCATTCTAAGGTTTGTATAAGTTCGTCCCAAGTTTGTCTAAGCTCGTCCCAAGTTAGTCTCTTTCTAAGGACGAACTTAGATAAACCTTAGAATGAGACTAACGAGACTAACTTGGGACGAACAAAGACAAACTTTAGTCTCATTCTAAAGTTTGTATAAGTTCATCCCAAGTTAGTCTAAGTTCGTCCCAAGTTAGTCTCTTTCTAAGGACGAACTTAGATAAACCTTAGAATGAGACTAACGAGACTAACTTGGGACGAACAAAGACAAACTTTAGTCTCATTCTAAGGTTTGTATAAGTTCGTCCCAAGTTAGTCTAAGCTCGTCGCAAGTTAGTCTCTTTCTAAGGACGAACTTAGATAAACCTTAGAATGAGACTAACGAGACTAACTTGGGACGCACAAAGACAAACTTTAGTCTCATTCTAAAGTTTGTATAAGTTCATCCCAAGTTAGTCTCTTTCTAAGGACGAACTTAGACAAACCTTAGAATGAGACTAACGAGACTAACTTGGGACGAATAAAGACAAACTTTAGTCTCATTCAAAAGTTTGTATAAGTTCGTCCCAAGTTAGGCTAAGTTCGTCCCAAGTTTGTCTCTGTCTAAGGACGAACTTAGATAAACCTTAGAATGAGACTAACAAGACTAACTTGGGACGAACAAAGACAAACTTTAGTCTCATTCTAAAGTTTTTATAAGTTCGTCCCAAGTTAGTCTCTTTCTAAGGACGAACTTAGACAAACCTTAGAATGAGACTAACGAGACTAACTTGGGACGAACAAAGACAAACTTTAGTCTCATTCTAAGGTTTGTATAAGTTCGCCCCAAGTTAGTCTAAGTTCGTCCCAAGTTAGTCTCTTTCTAAGGACGAACTTAGACAAACCTTAGAATGAGACTAACGAGACTAACTTGGGACGAACAAAGGCAAACTTTAGTCTCATTCTAAAGTTTTTATAAGTTCGTCCCAAGTTAGTCTCTTTCTAAGGACGAACTTAGACAAACCTTAGAATGAGACTAACGAGACTAACTTGGGACGAACAAAGACAAACTTTAGTCTCATTCTAAGGTTTGTATAAGTTCGCCCCAAGTTAGTCTAAGTTCGTCCCAAGTTAGTCTCTTTCTAAGGACGAACTTAGACAAACCTTAGAATGAGACTAACGAGACTAACTTGGGACGAACAAAGACAAACTTTAGTCTCATTCTAAAGTTTTTATAAGTTCATCCCAAGTTAGTCTCTTTCTAAGGACGAACATAGACAACCCTTAGAATGAGACTAACGAGACTAACTTCGGACGAACAAAGACAAACTTTAGTCTCATTCTAAGGTTTGTACAAGTTCATCCCAAGTTAGTCTAAGTTCGTCCCAAGTTAGTCTCTTTCTAAGGACGAACTTAGATAAACCTTAGAATGAGACTAACGAGACTAACTTGGGACGAACAAAGACAAACTTTAGTCTCATTCTAAAGTTTGTATAAGTTCATCCCAAGTTAGTCTAAGTTCGTCCCAAGTTACTCTCTTTCTAAGGACGAACTTAGATAAACCTTAGAATGAGACTAACGAGACTAACTTCGGACGAACAAAGACAAACTTTAGTCTCATTCTAAGGTTTGTATAAGTTCGCCCCAAGTTTGTCTAAGCTCGTCCCAAGTTAGTCTCTTTCTAAGGACGAACTTAGATAAACCTTAGAATGAGACTAACGAGACTAACTTGGGACGAACAAAGACAAACTTTAGTCTCATTCTAAAGTTTGTATAAGTTCATCCCAAGTTAGTCTAAGTTCGTCCCAAGTTAGTCTCTTTCTAAGGACGAACTTAGATAAACCTTAGAATGAGACTAACGAGACTAACTTGGGACGAACAAAGACAAACTTTAGTCTCATTCTAAGGTTTGTATAAGTTCGTCCCAAGTTAGTCTAAGCTCGTCGCAAGTTAGTCTCTTTCTAAGGACGAACTTAGATAAACCTTAGAATGAGACTAACGAGACTAACTTGGGACGCACAAAGACAAACTTTAGTCTCATTCTAAAGTTTGTATAAGTTCATCCCAAGTTAGTCTCTTTCTAAGGACGAACTTAGACAAACCTTAGAATGAGACTAACGAGACTAACTTGGGACGAATAAAGACAAACTTTAGTCTCATTCAAAAGTTTGTATAAGTTCGTCCCAAGTTAGGCTAAGTTCGTCCCAAGTTTGTCTCTGTCTAAGGACGAACTTAGATAAACCTTAGAATGAGACTAACGAGACTAACTTGGGACGAACAAAGACAAACTTTAGTCTCATTCTAAAGTTTTTATAAGTTCGTCCCAAGTTAGTCTCTTTCTAAGGACGAACTTAGACAAACCTTAGAATGAGACTAACGAGACTAACTTGGGACGAACAAAGACAAACTTTAGTCTCATTCTAAGGTTTGTATAAGTTCGCCCCAAGTTAGTCTAAGTTCGTCCCAAGTTAGTCTCTTTCTAAGGACGAACTTAGACAAACCTTAGAATGAGACTAACGAGACTAACTTGGGACGAACAAAGACAAACTTTAGTCTCATTCTAAAGTTTTTATAAGTTCGTCCCAAGTTAGTCTCTTTCTAAGGACGAACTTAGACAAACCTTAGAATGAGACTAACGAGACTAACTTGGGACGAACAAAGACAAACTTTAGTCTCATTCTAAGGTTTGTATAAGTTCGCCCCAAGTTAGTCTAAGTTCGTCCCAAGTTAGTCTCTTTCTAAGGACGAACTTAGACAAACCTTAGAATGAGACTAACGAGACTAACTTGGGACGAACAAAGACAAACTTTAGTCTCATTCTAAAGTTTTTATAAGTTCATCCCAAGTTAGTCTCTTTCTAAGGACGAACATAGACAACCCTTAGAATGAGACTAACGAGACTAACTTCGGACGAACAAAGACAAACTTTAGTCTCATTCTAAGGTTTGTACAAGTTCATCCCAAGTTAGTCTAAGTTCGTCCCAAGTTAGTCTCTTTCTAAGGACGAACTTAGATAAACCTTAGAATGAGACTAACGAGACTAACTTGGGACGAACAAAGACAAACTTTAGTCTCATTCTAAAGTTTGTATAAGTTCATCCCAAGTTAGTCTAAGTTCGTCCCAAGTTACTCTCTTTCTAAGGACGAACTTAGATAAACCTTAGAATGAGACTAACGAGACTAACTTCGGACGAACAAAGACAAACTTTAGTCTCATTCTAAGGTTTGTATAAGTTCGCCCCAAGTTTGTCTAAGCTCATCCCAAGTTAGTCTCTTTCTAAGGACGAACTTAGATAAACCTTAGAATGAGACTAACGAGACTAACTTGGGACGAACAAAGACAAATTTTAGTCTCATTCTAAAGTTTGTATAAGTTCATCCCAAGTTAGTCTAAGTTCGTCCCAAGTTAGTCTCTTTCTAAGGACGAACTTAGATAAACCTTAGAATGAGACTAACGAGACTAACTTGGGACGAACAAAGACAAACTTTAGTCTCATTCTAAGGTTTGTATAAGTTCGTCCCAAGTTAGTCTAAGCTCGTTGCAAGTTAGTCTCTTTCTAAGGACGAACTTAGATAAACCTTAGAATGAGACTAACGAGACTAACTTGGGACGCACAAAGACAAACTTTAGTCTCATTCTAAAGTTTGTATAAGTTCATCCCAAGTTAGTCTCTTTCTAAGGACGAACTTAGACAAACCTTAGAATGAGACTAACGAGACTAACTTGGGACGAATAAAGACAAACTTTAGTCTCATTCAAAAGTTTGTATAAGTTCGTCCCAAGTTAGGCTAAGTTCGTCCCAAGTTTGTCTCTGTCTAAGGACGAACTTAGATAAACCTTAGAATGAGACTAACGAGACTAACTTGGGACGAACAAAGACAAACTTTAGTCTCATTCTAAAGTTTTTATAAGTTCGTCCCAAGTTAGTCTCTTTCTAAGGACGAACTTAGACAAACCTTAGAATGAGACTAACGAGACTAACTTGGGACGAACAAAGACAAACTTTAGTCTCATTCTAAGGTTTGTATAAGTTCGCCCCAAGTTAGTCTAAGTTCGTCCCAAGTTAGTCTCTTTCTAAGGACGAACTTAGACAAACCTTAGAATGAGACTAACGAGACTAACTTGGGACGAACAAAGACAAACTTTAGTCTCATTCTAAAGTTTTTATAAGTTCGTCCCAAGTTAGTCTCTTTCTAAGGACGAACTTAGACAAACCTTAGGATGAGACTAACGAGACTAACTTGGGACGAACAAAGACAAACTTTAGTCTCATTCTAAGGTTTGTATAAGTTCGCCCCAAGTTAGTCTAAGTTCGTCCCAAGTTAGTCTCTTTCTAAGGACGAACTTAGACAAACCTTAGAATGAGACTAACGAGACTAACTTGGGACGAACAAAGACAAACTTTAGTCTCATTCTAAAGTTTTTATAAGTTCATCCCAAGTTAGTCTCTTTCTAAGGACGAACATAGACAACCCTTAGAATGAGACTAACGAGACTAACTTCGGACGAACAAAGACAAACTTTAGTCTCATTCTAAGGTTTGTACAAGTTCATCCCAAGTTAGTCTAAGTTCGTCCCAAGTTAGTCTCTTTCTAAGGACGAACTTAGATAAACCTTAGAATGAGACAAACGAGACTAACTTGGGACGAACAAAGACAAACTTTAGTCTCATTCTAAAGTTTGTATAAGTTCATCCCAAGTTAGTCTAAGTTCGTCCCAAGTTACTCTCTTTCTAAGGACGAACTTAGATAAACCTTAGAATGAGACTAACGAGACTAACTTCGGACGAACAAAGACAAACTTTAGTCTCATTCTAAGGTTTGTATAAGTTCGCCCCAAGTTTGTCTAAGCTCGTCCCAAGTTAGTCTCTTTCTAAGGACGAACTTAGATAAACCTTAGAATGAGACTAACGAGACTAACTTGGGACGAACAAAGACAAACTTTAGTCTCATTCTAAAGTTTGTATAAGTTCATCCCAAGTTAGTCTAAGTTCGTCCCAAGTTAGTCTCTTTCTAAGGACGAACTTAGATAAACCTTAGAATGAGACTAACGAGACTAACTTGGGACGAACAAAGACAAACTTTAGTCTCATTCTAAGGTTTGTATAAGTTCGTCCCAAGTTAGTCTAAGCTCGTCGCAAGTTAGTCTCTTTCTAAGGACGAACTTAGATAAACCTTAGAATGAGACTAACGAGACTAACTTGGGACGCACAAAGACAAACTTTAGTCTCATTCTAAAGTTTGTATAAGTTCATCCCAAGTTAGTCTCTTTCTAAGGACGAACTTAGACAAACCTTAGAATGAGACTAACGAGACTAACTTGGGACGAATAAAGACAAACTTTAGTCTCATTCAAAAGTTTGTATAAGTTCGTCCCAAGTTAGGCTAAGTTCGTCCCAAGTTTGTCTCTGTCTAAGGACGAACTTAGATAAACCTTAGAATGAGACTAACGAGACTAACTTGGGACGAACAAAGACAAACTTTAGTCTCATTCTAAAGTTTTTATAAGTTCGTCCCAAGTTAGTCTCTTTCTAAGGACGAACTTAGACAAACCTTAGAATGTGACTAACGAGACTAACTTGGGACGAACAAAGACAAACTTTAGTCTCATTCTAAGGTTTGTATAAGTTCGCCCCAAGTTAGTCTAAGTTCGTCCCAAGTTAGTCTCTTTCTAAGGACGAACTTAGACAAACCTTAGAATGAGACTAACGAGACTAACTTGGGACGAACAAAGACAAACTTTAGTCTCATTCTAAAGTTTTTATAAGTTCGTCCCAAGTTAGTCTCTTTCTAAGGACGAACTTAGACAAACCTTAGGATGAGACTAACGAGACTAACTTGGGACGAACAAAGACAAACTTTAGTCTCATTCTAAGGTTTGTATAAGTTCGCCCCAAGTTAGTCTAAGTTCGTCCCAAGTTAGTCTCTTTCTAAGGACGAACTTAGACAAACCTTAGAATGAGACTAACGAGACTAACTTGGGACGAACAAAGACAAACTTTAGTCTCATTCTAAAGTTTTTATAAGTTCATCCCAAGTTAGTCTCTTTCTAAGGACGAACATAGACAACCCTTAGAATGAGACTAACGAGACTAACTTCGGACGAACAAAGACAAACTTTAGTCTCATTCTAAGGTTTGTACAAGTTCATCCCAAGTTAGTCTAAGTTCGTCCCAAGTTAGTCTCTTTCTAAGGACGAACTTAGATAAACCTTAGAATGAGACTAACGAGACTAACTTGGGACGAACAAAGACAAACTTTAGTCTCATTCTAAAGTTTGTATAAGTTCATCCCAAGTTAGTCTAAGTTCGTCCCAAGTTACTCTCTTTCTAAGGACGAACTTAGATAAACCTTAGAATGAGACTAACGAGACTAACTTCGGACGAACAAAGACAAACTTTAGTCTCATTCTAAGGTTTGTATAAGTTCGCCCCAAGTTTGTCTAAGCTCGTCCCAAGTTAGTCTCTTTCTAAGGACGAACTTAGATAAACCTTAGAATGAGACTAACGAGACTAACTTGGGACGAACAAAGACAAACTTTAGTCTCATTCTAAAGTTTGTATAAGTTCATCCCAAGTTAGTCTAAGTTCGTCCCAAGTTAGTCTCTTTCTAAGGACGAACTTAGATAAACCTTAGAATGAGACTAACGAGACTAACTTGGGACGAACAAAGACAAACTTTAGTCTCATTCTAAGGTTTGTATAAGTTCGTCCCAAGTTAGTCTAAGCTCGTCCCAAGTTAGTCTCTTTCTAAGGACGAACTTAGATAAACCTTAGAATGAGACTAACGAGACTAACTTGGGACGCACAAAGACAAACTTTAGTCTCATTCTAAAGTTTGTATAAGTTCATCCCAAGTTAGTCTCTTTCTAAGGACGAACTTAGACAAACCTTAGAATGAGACTAACGAGACTAACTTGGGACGAATAAAGACAAACTTTAGTCTCATTCTAAAGTTTTTATAAGTTCGTCCCAAGTTAGTCTCTGTCTAAGGACGAACTTAGATAAACCTTAGAATGAGACTAACGAGACTAACTTGGGACGAACAAAGACAAACTTTAGTCTCATTCTAAAGTTTTTATAAGTTCGTCCCAAGTTAGTCTAAGTCTAAGGACGAACTTAGACAAACCTTAGAATGAGACTAACGAGACTAACTTGGGACGAACAAAGACAAACTTTAGTCTCATTCTAAGGTTTGTATAAGTTCGCCCCAAGTTAGTCTAAGTTCGTCCCAAGTTTGTCTCTGTCTAAGGACGAACTTAGATAAACCTTAGAATGAGACTAACGAGACTAACTTGGGACGAACAAAGACAAACTTTAGTCTCATTCTAAAGTTTTTATAAGTTCGTCCCAAGTTAGTCTCTTTCTAAGGACGAACTTAGACAAACCTTAGAATGAGACTAACGAGACTAACTTGGGACGAACAAAGACAAACTTTAGTCTCATTCTAAGGTTTGTATATGTTCGTCCCAAGTTAGGCTAAGTTCGTCCCAAGTTTGTCTCTGTCTAAGGACGAACTTAGATAAACCTTAGAATGAGACTAACGAGACTAACTTGGGACGAACAAAGACAAACTTTAGTCTCATTCTAAAGTTTTTATAAGTTCGTCCCAAGTTAGTCTCTTTCTAAGGACGAACTTAGACAAACCTTAGAATGAGACTAACGAGACTAACTTGGGACGAACAAAGAAAAACTTTAGTCTCATTCTAAGGTTTGTATAAGTTCGCCCCAAGTTAGTCTAAGTTCGTCCCAAGTTTGTCTCTGTCTAAGGACGAACTTAGATAAACCTTAGAATGAGACTAACGAGACTAACTTGGGACGAACAAAGACAAACTTTAGTCTCATTCTAAAATTTTTATAAGTTCGTCCCAAGTTAGTCTCTTTCAAAGGACGAACTTAGACAAACCTTAGAATGAGACTAACGAGACTAACTTGGGACGAACAAAGACAAACTTTAGTCTCATTCTAAGGTTTGTATAAGTTCGCCCCAAGTTAGTCTAAGTTCGTCCCAAGTTAGTCTCTTTCTAAGGACGAACTTAGACAAACCTTAGAATGAGACTAACGAGACTAACTTGGGACGAACAAAGACAAACTTTAGTCTCATTCTAAAGTTTTTATAAGTTCGTCCCAAGTTAGTCTCTTTCTAAGGACGAACATAGACAACCTTTAGAATGAGACTAACGAGACTAACTTCGGACGAACAAAGACAAACTTTAGTCTCATTCTAAAGTTTGTATAAGTTCATCCCAAGTTAGTCTAAGTTCGTCCCAAGTTAGTCTCTTTCTAAGGACGAACTTAGATAAACCTTAGAATGAGACTAACGAGACTAACTTGGGACGAACAAAGACAAACTTTAGTCTCATTCTAAGGTTTGTATAAGTTCGTCCCAAGTTAGTCTAAGCTCGTCCCAAGTTAGTCTCTTTCTAAGGACGAACTTAGATAAACCTTAGAATGAGACTAACGAGACTAACTTGGGACGCACAAAGACAAACTTTAGTCTCATTCTAAAGTTTGTATAAGTTCATCCCAAGTTAGTCTCTTTCTAAGGACGAACTTAGACAAACCTTAGAATGAGACTAACGAGACTAACTTGGGACGAATAAAGACAAACTTTAGTCTCATTCTAAAGTTTGTATAAGTTCGTCCCAAGTTAGGCTAAGTTCGTCCCAAGTTTGTCTCTGTCTAAGGACGAACTTAGATAAACCTTAGAATGAGACTAACGAGACTAACTTGGGACGAACAAAGACAAACTTTAGTCTCATTCTAAAGTTTTTATAAGTTCGTCCCAAGTTAGTCTCTTTCTAAGGACGAACTTAGACAAACCTTAGAATGAGACTAACGAGACTAACTTGGGACGAACAAAGACAAACTTTAGTCTCATTCTAAGGTTTGTATAAGTTCGCCCCAAGTTAGTCTAAGTTCGTCCCTAGTTAGTCTCTTTCTAAGGACGAACTTAGACAAACCTTAGAATGAGACTAACGAGACTAACTTGGGACGAACAAAGACAAACTTTAGTCTCATTCTAAAGTTTTTATAAGTTCGTCCCAAGTTAGTCTCTTTCTAAGGACGAACTTAGACAAACCTTAGAATGAGACTAACGAGACTAACTTGGGACGAACAAAGACAAACTTTAGTCTCATTCTAAGGTTTGTATAAGTTCGTCCCAAGTTAGTCTAAGTTCGTCCCAAGTTAGTCTCTTTCTAAGGACGAACTTAGATAAACCTTAGAATGAGACTAACAGAGACTAACTTGGGACGAACAAAGACAAACTTTAGTCTCATTCTAAGGTTTGTATAAGGTCGTCCCAAGTTAGTCTAAGTTCGTCCCAAGTTAGTCTCTTTCTAAGGACGAACCTAGATAAACCTTAGAATGAGACTAACGAGACTAACTTGGGACGAACAAAGACAAACTTTAGTCTCATTCTAAAGTTTGTATAAGTTCGTCCCAAGTTAGTCTCTTTCTAAAGACGAACTTAGACAAACCTTAGAATGAGACAAACGAGACTAACTTGGGATGAACAAAGACAAACTTTCGTCTCATTCTAAGGTTTGTATAAGTTCGTCCCAAGTTTGTCTAAGTTCATCCCAAGTTAGTCTCTTTCTAAGGACGAACTTAGACAAACCTTAGAATGAGACTAACGAGACTAGCTTGGGACGAATAAAGACACACTTTAGTCTCATTCTAAGGTTTGTATAAGTTCGTCCCAAGTTAGTCTAAGTTCGTCCCAAGTTAGTCTCTTTCTAAGGACGAACTTAGACAAACCTTAGAATGAGACTAACGAGACTAACTTGGGACGAACAAAGACAAACTTTAGTCTCATTCTAAGGTTTGTATAAGTTCGCCCCAAGTTAGTTTATGTTCGTCCCAAGTTAGTCTCTTTCTAAGGACGAACTTAGACAAACCTTAGAATGAGACTAACGAGACAAACTTGGGACGAACAAAGACAAACTTTAGTCTGATTCTAAAGTTTTTATAAGTTCGTCCCAAGTTAGTCTAAGTTCGTCCCAAGTTAGTCTCGTTAGTCTCATTCTAAGGTTTGTCTGAGTTCGTCCTTAGAAAGAGACTAACTTGGGACGAACTTAGACTAACTTGGGGCGAACTTATACAAACCTTAGAATGAGACTAACGAGACTAACTTGGGACGAATAAAGACAAACTTTAGTCTCATTCTAAGGTTTGTATAAGTTCGTCCCAAGTTAGTTTCTTTCTAAGGACGAACTTAGATAAACCTTAGAATGAAACTAACGAGACTAACTTGGGACGAACAAAGACAAACTTTAGTCTCATTCTAAGGTTTGTATAAGTTCATCCCAAGTTAGTCTAAGTTCGTCCCAAGTTAGTCTCTTTCTAAGGACGAACATAGACAACCCTTAGAATGAGACTAACGAGACTAACTTCGGACGAACAAAGACAAACTTTAGTCTCATTCTAAGGTTTGTACAAGTTCATCCCAAGTTAGTCTAAGTTCGTCCCAAGTTAGTCTCTTTCTAAGGACGAACTTAGATAAACCTTAGAATGAGACTAACGAGACTAACTTGGGACGAACAAAGACAAACTTTAGTCTCATTCTAAGGTTTGTATAAGTTCGTCCCAAGTTAGTCTAAGTTCGTCCCAAGTTAGTCTCTTTCTAAGGACGAACTTAGATAAACCTTAGAATGAGACTAACGAGACTAACTTGGGACGAACAAAGGCAAACTTTAGTCTCATTCTAAAGTTTGTATAAGTTCGTCCCAAGTTAGGCTAAGTTCGTCCCAAGTTTGTCTCTGTCTAAGGACGAACTTAGATAAACCTTAGAATGAGACTAACTTGGGACGAACAAAGACAAACTTTAGTCTCATTCTAAAGTTTGTATAAGTTCATCCCAAGTTAGTCTAAGTTCGTCCCAAGTTAGTCTCTTTCTAAGGACGAACTTAGATAAACCTTAGAATGAGACTAACGAGACTAACTTGGGACGAACAAAGACAAACTTTAGTCTCATTCTAAGGTTTGTATAAGTTCGTCCCAAGTTAGTCTAAGCTCGTCCCAAGTTAGTCTCTTTCGAAGGACGGACTTAGATAAACCTTAGAATGAGACTAACGAGACTAACTTGGGACGCACAAAGACAAACTTTAGTCTCATTCTAAAGTTGGTATAAGTTCATCCCAAGTTAGTCTCTTTCTAAGGACGAACTTAGACAAACCTTAGAATGAGACTAACGAGACTAACTTGGGACGAATAAAGACAAACTTTAGTCTCATTCTGAAGTTTGTATAAGTTCGTCCCAAGTTAGGCTAAGTTCTTCCCAAGTTTGTCTCTGTCTAAGGACGAACTTAGATAAACCTTAGAATGAGACTAACGAGACTAACTTCGGACGAACAAAGACAAACTTTAGTCTCATTCTAAAGTTTGTACAAGTTCATCCCAAGTTAGTCTAAGTTCGTCCCAAGTTAGTCTCTTTCTAAGGACGAACTTAGATAAACCTTAGAATGAGACTAACGAGACTAACTTGGGACGAACAAAGACAAACTTTAGTCTCATTCTAAGGTTTGTATAAGTTCGTCCCAAGTTAGTCTAAGTTCGTCCCAAGTTAGTCTCTTTCTAAGGACGAACTTAGATAAACCTTAGAATGAGACTAACGAGACTAACTTGGGACGAACAAAGACAAACTTTAGTCTCATTCTAAGGTTTGTATAAGTTTGTTCCAAATTAGTCTAAGTTCGTCCCAAGTTAGTCTCTTTCTAAGGACGAACTTAGACAAACCTTAGAATGAGACTAACGAGACTAACTTGGGACGAACAAAGGCAAACTTTAGTCTCATTCTAAAGTTTGTATAAGTTCGTCCCAAGTTAGGCTAAGTTCGTCCCAAGTTTGTCTCTATCTAAGGACGAACTTTGATAAACCTTAGAATGAGACTAACGAGACTAACTTGGGACGAACAAAGACAAACTTTAGTCTCATTCTAAAGTTTGTATAAGTTTGTCCTAAGTTAGTCTAAGTTCGTCCCAAGTTAGTCTCTTTCTAAGGACGAACTTAGATAAACCTTAGAATGAGACTAACGAGACTAACTTGGGACGAACAAAGACAAACTTTAGTCTCATTCTAAGGTTTGTATAAGTTCATCCCAAGTTAGTCTAAGTTCCTCCGAAGTTAGTCTCTTTCTAATGACGAACTTAGACAAACCTTAGAATGAGACTAACGAGACTAACTTGGGACGAACAAAGACAAACTTTAGTCTCATTCTAAGGTTTGTATAAGTTCTTCCCAAGTTAGTCTCTTTCTAAGGACGAACTTAGACAAACCTTAGAATGAGACTAACGAGACTAACTTGGGACGAATAAAGACAAACTTTAGTCTCATTCTAAGGTTTGTATAAGTTCGTCCCAAGTTAGTCTAAGTTCGTCCCAAGTTAGTTTCTTTCTAAGGACGAACTTAGATAAACCTTAGAATGAGACTAACGAGACTAACTTGGGACGAACAAAGACAAACTTTAGTCTCATTCTAAGGTTTGTATAAGTTCATCCCAAGTTAGTCTAAGTTCGTCCCAAGTTAGTCTCTTTCTAAGGACGAACATAGACAACCCTTAGAATGAGACTAACGAGACTAACTTCGGACGAACAAAGACAAACTTTAGTCTCATTCTAAGGTTTGTACAAGTTCATCCCAAGTTAGTCTAAGTTCGTCCCAAGTTAGTTTCTTTCTAAGGACGAACTTAGATAAACCTTACAATGAGACTAACGAGACTAACTTGGGACGAACAAAGACAAACTTTAGTCTCATTCTAAGGTTTGTATAAGTTCATCCCAAGTTAGTCTAAGTTCGTCCCAAGTTAGTCTCTTTCTAAGGACGAACATAGACAACCCTTAGAATGAGACTAACGAGACTAACTTCGGACGAACAAAGACAAACTTTAGTCTCATTCTAAGGTTTGTACAAGTTCATCCCAAGTTAGTCTAAGTTCGTCCCAAGTTAGTCTCTTTCTAAGGACGAACTTAGATAAACCTTAGAATGAGACTAACGAGACTTACTTGGGACGAACAAAGACAAACTTTAGTCTCATTCTAAGGTTTGTATAAGTTCGTCCCAAGTTAGTCTAAGTTCATCCCAAGTTAGTCTCTTTCTAAGGACGAACTTATACAAACCTTAGAATGAGACTAACGAGACTAACTTGGGACGAACAAAGGCAAACTTTAGTCTCATTCTAAAGTTTGTATAAGTTCGTCCCAAGTTAGTCTAAGTTCGTCCCAAGTTAGTCTCTTTCTAAGGACGAACTTATACAAACCTTAGAATGAGACTAACGAGACTAACTTGGGACGAACAAAGGCAAACTTTAGTCTCATTCTAAAGTTTGTATAAGTTCGTCCCAAGTTAGTCTAAGTTCGTCCCAAGTTAGTCTCTTTCTAAGGACGAACAAAGACAAACTTTAGTCTCATTCTAAGGTTTGTATATGTTCGTCCCTAGTTAGTCTAAGCTCGTCCCAAGTTAGTCTCTTTCTAAGGACGGACTTAGATAAACCTTAGAATGAGACTAACGAGACTAACTTGGGACGCACAAAGACAAACTTTAGTCTCATTCTAAAGTTGGTATAAGTTCATCCCAAGTTAGTCTCTTTCTAAGGACGAACTTAGACAAACCTTAGAATGAGACTAACGAGACTAACTTGGGACGAATAAAGACAAACTTTAGTCTCATTCTGAAGTTTGTATAAGTTCGTCCCAAGTTAGGCTAAGTTCTTCCCAAGTTTGTCTCTGTCTAAGGACGAACTTAGATAAACCTTAGAATGAGACTAACGAGACTAACTTCGGACGAACAAAGAAAAACTTTAGTCTCATTCTAAGGTTTGTACAAGTTCATCCCAAGTTAGTCTAAGTTCGTCCCAAGTTAGTCTCTTTCTAAGGACGAACTTAGATAAACCTTAGAATGAGACTAACGAGACTAACTTGGGACGAACAAAGACAAACTTTAGTCTCATTCTAAGGTTTGTATAAGTTTGTCCCAAGTTAGTCTAAGTTCGTCCCAAGTTAGTCTCTTTCTAAGGACGAACTTAGATAAACCTTAGAATGAGACTAACGAGACTAACTTGGGACGAACAAAGACAAACTTTAGTCTCATTCTAAGGTTTGTATAAGTTTGTTCCAAATTAGTCTAAGTTCGTCCCAAGTTAGTCTCTTTCTAAGGACGAACTTAGACAAACCTTAGAATTAGACTAACGAGACTAACTTGGGACGAACAAAGGCAAACTTTAGTCTCATTCTAAAGTTTGTATAAGTTCGTCCCAAGTTAGGCTAAGTTCGTCCCAAGTTTGTCTCTGTCTAAGGACGAACTTAGATAAACCTTAGAATGAGACTAACGAGACTAACTTGGGACGAACAAAGACAAACTTTAGTCTCATTCTAAAGTTTGTATAAGTTTGTCCTAAGTTAGTCTAAGTTCGTCCCAAGTTAGTCTCTTTCTAAGGACGAACTTAGATAAACCTTAGAATGAGACTAACGAGACTAACTTGGGACGAACAAAGACAAACTTTAGTCTCATTCTAAGGTTTGTATAAGTTCATCCCAAGTTAGTCTAAGTTTCTCCCAAGTTAGTCTCTTTCTAATGACGAACTTAGACAAACCTTAGAATGAGACTAACGAGACTAACTTGGGACGAACAAAGACAAACTTTAGTCTCATTCTAAGGTTTGTATAAGTTCTTCCCAAGTTAGTCTCTTTCTAAGGACGAACTTAGACAAACCTTAGAATGAGACTAACGAGACTAACTTCGGACGAATAAAGACAAACTTTAGTCTCATTCTAAGGTTTGTATAAGTTTGTCCCAAGTTAGTCTAAGTTCGTCCCAAGTTAGTCTCTTTCTAAGGACGAACTTAGACAAACCTTAGAATGAGACTAACGAGACTAACTTGGGACGAACAAAGGCAAACTTTAGTCTCATTCTAAAGTTTGTATAAGTTCGTCCCAAGTTAGGCTAAGTTCGTCCGAAGTTTGTCTCTGTCTAAGGACGAACTTAGATAAACCTTAGAATGAGACTAACGAGACTAACTTGGGACGAACAAAGACAAACTTTAGTCTCATTCTAAAGTTTTTATAAGTTCGTCCCAAGTTAGTCTCTTTCTAAGGACGAACTTAGACAAACCTTAGAATGAGACTAACGAGACTAACTTGGGACGAACAAAGACAAACTTTAGTCTCATTCTAAGGTTTGTATAAGTTCGCCAAAAGTTAGTCTAAGTTCGTCCCAAGTTAGTCTCTTTCTAAGGACGAACTTAGACAAACCTTAGAATGAGACTAACGAGACTAACTTGGGACGAACAAAGACAAACTTTAGTCTCATTCTAAAGTTTTTATAAGTTCGTCCCAAGTTAGTCTCTTTCTAAGGACGAACTTAGACAAACCTTAGAATGAGACTAACGAGACTAACTTGGGACGAACAAAGACAAACTTTAGTCTCATTCTAAGGTTTGTATAAGTTCGTCCCAAGTTAGTCTAAGTTCGTCCCAAATTAGTCTCTTTCTAAGGACGAACTTAGATAAACCTTAGAATGAGACTAACGAGACTAACTTAGGACGAACAAAGACAAACTTTAGTCTCATTCTAAAGTTTGTATAAGTTCGTCCCAAGTTATTCTCTTTCTAAGGACGAACTTAGATAAACCTTAGAATGAGACTAACGAGACTAACTTGGGACGAACAAAGACAAACTTTAGTCTCATTCTAAGGTTTGTATAAGTTCATCCCAAGTTAGTCAAAGTTCGTCCCAAGTTAGTCTCTTTCTAAGGACGAACTTAGATAAACCTTAGAATGAGACTAACGAGACTAACTTGGGACGAACAAAGACAAACTTTAGTCTCATTCTAAGGTTTGTATAAGTTCGTCCCAAGTTAGTCTAAGTTCGTCCCAAGTTTGTCTCTGTCTAAGGACGAACCTAGATAAACCTTAGAATGAGACTAACGAGACTAACTTGGGACGAACAAAGACAAACTTTAGTCTCATTCTAAAGTTTGTATAAGTTCGTCCCAAGTTAGTTTCTTTCTAAAGACGAACTTAGACAAACCTTAGAATGAGACAAACGAGACTAACTTGGGATGAACAAAGACAAACTTTCGTCTCATTCTAAGGTTTGTATAAGTTCGTCCCAAGTTAGTCTAAGTTCATCCCAAGTTAGTCTCTTTCTAAGGACGAACTTAGACAAACCTTAGAATGAGACTAACGAGACTAGCTTGGGACGAATAAAGACACACTTTAGTCTCATTCTAAGGTTTGTATAAGTTCGTTCCAAATTAGTCTAAGTTCGTCCCAAGTTAGTCTCTTTCTAAGGACGAACTTAGACAAAGCTTAGAATGAGACTAACGAGACTAACTTGGGACGAACAAAGGCAAACTTTAGTCTCATTCTAAAGTTTGTATAAGTTCGTCCCAAGTTAGTCTAAGTTCATCCCAAGTTAGTCTCTTTCTAAGGACGAACTTAGATAAACCTTAGAATGAGACTAACGAGACTAACTTGGGACGAACAAAGACAAACTTTAGTCTCATTCTAAGGTTTGTATAAGTTTGTCCCAAGTTAGTCTAAGTTCGTCCCAAGTTAGTCTCTTTCTAAGGACGAACTTAGACAAACCTTAGAATGAGACTAACGAGACTAACGTGGGACGAACAAAGGCAAACTTTAGTCTCATTCTAAAGTTTGTATAAGTTCGTCCCAAGTTAGGCTAAGTTCGTCCCAAGTTTGTCTCTGTCTAAGGACGAACTTAGATAAACCTTAGAATGAGACTAACGAGACTAACTTGGGACGAACAAAGACAAACTTTAGTCTCATTCTAAAGTTTGTATAAGTTCATCCCAAGTTAGTCTAAGTTCGTCCCAAGTTAGTCTCTTTCTAAGGACGAACTTAGATAAACCTTAGAATGAGACTAACGAGACTAACTTGGGACGAACAAAGACAAACTTTAGTCTCATTCTAAGGTTTGTATAAGTTCGTCCCAAGTTAGTCTCTTTCTAAGGACGAACTTAGATAAACCTTAGAATGAGACTAACGAGACTAACTTGGGACGCACAAAGACAAACTTTAGTCTCATTCTAAAGTTTGTATAAGTTCATCCCAAGTTAGTCTCTTTCTAAGGACGAACTTAGACAAACCTTAGAATGAGACTAACGAGACTAACTTGGTACGAATAAAGACAAACTTTAGTCTCATTCTAAAGTTTGTATAAGTTCGTCCCAAGTTAGGCTAAGTTCGTCCCAAGTTTGTCTCTGTCTAAGGATGAACTTAGATAAACCTTAGAATGAGACTAACGAGACTAACTTCGGACGAACAAAGACAAACTTTAGTCTCATTCTAAGGTTTGTACAAGTTCATCCCAAGTTAGTCTAAGTTCGTCCCAAGTTAGTCTCTTTCTAAGGACGAACTTAGATAAACCTTAGAATGAGACTAACGAGACTAACTTGGGACGAACAAAGACAAACTTTAGTCTCATTCTAAGGTTTGTATAAGTTCGTCCCAAGTTAGTCTAAGTTCATCCCAAGTTAGTCTCTTTCTAAAGACGAACTTAGATAAACCTTAGAATGAGACTAACGAGACTAACTTGGAATGAACAAAGACAAACTTTAGTCTCATTCTAAGGTTTGTATAAGTTTGACCCAAGTTAGTCTAAGTTCGTCCCAAGTTAGTCTCTTTCTAAGGACGAACTTAGACAAACCTTAGAATGAGACTAACGAGACTAACGTGGGACGAACAAAGGCAAACTTTAGTCTCATTCTAAAGTTTGTATAAGTTCGTCCCAAGTTAGGCTTAGTTCGTCCCAAGTTTGTCTCTGTCTAAGGACGAACTTAGATAAACCTTAGAATGAGACTAACGAGACAAACTTGGGACGAACAAAGACAAACTTTAGTCTCATTCTAAAGTTTGTATAAGTTCATCCCAAGTTAGTCTAAGTTCGTCCCAAGTTAGTCTCTTTCTAAGGACGAACTTAAATAAACCTTAGAATGAGACTAACGAGACTAACTTGGGACGAACAAAGACAAACTTTAGTCTCATTCTAAGGTTTGTATAAGTTCGTCCCAAGTTAGTCTCTTTCTAAGGACGAACTTAGATAAACCTTAGAATGAGACTAACGAGACTAACTTGGGACGCACAAAGACAAACTTTAGTCTCATTCTAAAGTTTGTATAAGTTCATCCCAAGTTAGTCTCTTTCTAAGGACGAACTTAGACAAACCTTAGAATGAGACTAACGAGACTAACTTGGTACGAATAAAGACAAACTTTAGTCTCATTCTAAAGTTTGTATAAGTTCGTCCCAAGTTAGGCTAAGTTCGTCCCAAGTTTGTCTCTGTCTAAGGATGAACTTAGATAAACCTTAGAATGAGACTAACGAGACTAACTTCGGACGAACAAAGACAAACTTTAGTCTCATTCTAAGGTTTGTACAAGTTCATCCCAAGTTAGTCTAAGTTCGTCCCAAGTTAGTCTCTTTCTAAGGACGAACTTAGATAAACCTTAGAATGAGACTAACGAGACTAACTTGGGACGAACAAAGACAAACTTTAGTCTCATTCTAAGGTTTGTATAAGTTCGTCCCAAGTTAGTCTAAGTTCGTCCCAAGTTAGTCTCTTTCTAAGGACGAACTTAGATAAACCTTAGAATGAGACTAACGAGACTAACTTGGGACGAACAAAGACAAACTTTAGTCTCATTCTAAGGTTTGTATAAGTTTGTCCCAAGTTAGTCTAAGTTCGTCCCAAGTTAGTCTCTTTCTAAGGACGAACTTAGACAAACCTTAGAATGAGACTAACGAGACTAACTTGGGACGAACAAAGGCAAACTTTAGTCTCATTCTAAAGTTTGTATAAGTTCGTCCCAAGTTAGGCTAAGTTCGTCCCAAGTTTGTCTCTGTCTAAGGACGAACTTAGATAAACCTTAGAATGAGACTAACGAGACTAACTTGGGACGAACAAAGACAAACTTTAGTCTCATTCTAAAGTTTGTATAAGTTCGTCCTAAGTTAGTCTAAGTTCGTCCCAAGTTAGTCTCTTTCTAAGGACGAACTTAGATAAACCTTAGAATGAGACTAACGAGACTAACTTTGGACGAACAAAGACAAACTTTAGTCTCATTCTAAGGTTTGTATAAGTTCATCCCAAGTTAGTCTAAGTTCCTCCCAAGTTAGTCTCTTTCTAAGGACGAACTTAGACAAACCTTAGAATGAGACTAACGAGACTAACTTGGGATGAACAAAGACAAACTTTAGTCTCATTCTACGGTTTGTATAATGATGCACGAACGGCTGTGAGATTGGAACCGATGACGGAAACGAAAAACTCCGTTTTTTGAGATCTCAAAGGATTCTCGAAATAAGAAACGATTCAATTCAAAAACTGCCATTACACGATCCCAACAGGTGATTAAATACTAACCCTAACCAACGAAAAAAGACTAAAAAAAGAAATTACGAAAAAAGTCCCAAAAAAACTGCCGAAAAATAAAGAAAAGCCCAAAAGTCCATGAAGACGGACTCGGATCGCGAATCCGAGAGATCCGATAAAGGAAACGAATCTAAAGATTTGTTTCATGGACCCGTTTTGTCCTGCGGAGCTCCTGTCCAAAATTCAGCCCGATCCAACGGTCGGATCAAAAGTTATGCTCCTTTTATTGAATATGCCCGCTCCCACAATACTATCCCATATTGTATCATTCTCCCCCCCTAAGAGAAGATTCGTCCTCGAATCTGAGTCCTCCGTGGCAGCCTCTTCGTCTTCAGTAATGTACGGGGTTAAATCGGCCACATTGAAAGTTCCCGAAACATTATACTTACCCGGCAAATCCACTTTGTAGGCGTTGTCATTGATCCGCTCGAGTACTCGAAAAGGACCATCGGCTCGAGGTTGTAGCTTGCCGTACCTGCCAGTGGGAAAACGTGCCTTCCTGAGATGTATCCATACCAAATCTCCCTTCTTAAACACCAACTTTTTTCGGTTCCTGTCTGCCCGCGCTTTGTACTTCTGGTTTGATTTTTCAATCTGGTCTCGAACTTGTGAATGTACCTTCTTGATGTGTTCAGCATGCTCATCTGCATCGCCACTGAACTGCTTCTCAACCGGCAATGGGGAAAGCTCGATCGGAGTGAGTGGGTTGAATCCATATACGACCTCAAATGGGCTCTTCCCCGTGGTGCGGCTCAGTGACCTGTTGTAGGCAAACTCAGCCTGTGGCAGAGTGAGGTCCCATTAACGAGGAGTGTCACCTACCAAGCTCCTCAACAGATTTCCCAAACTTCTATTAACCACCTCCGTTTGGCCATCAGTTTGGGGGTGATGAGAAGAGCTAAACTGCAACTGAGTTCCCAGCTTCCTCCAAAGGGTGCGCCAAAAATGGCTCACAAATTTAACATCTCTGTCGGAGGTGATAGTTTTGGGCACACCATGAAGTCGAACAATTTCCTGCAAAAATAAACGGGCTACCTGCGACGCATCATTAGTTTTATGGCCCGCAATAAAATGAGCCATCTTCGAGAACCGGTCTACTACCACCATTATAGAATCCTTGTTCCGCTGAGTTCGAGGCAGGCCAAGAACAAAGTCGAGACTGACGTCCACCCAAGGAGCTGCTGGAACAGGTAAAGGCTGATATAGCCCCGCATTGGTTCCTCGAGTCTTAGCTAGGTGACATGTCCTGCATCTTCCCACAAAACGAGCCACATCACGCGCCATTCTGGGCCAATAAAACTGATCTTGCAACCATGCCACTGTCTTGTCAACTCCAAAATGTCCTGCGAGTCCACCAGCATGTCCTTCGGTAATAATAGCTTCCCTCAAGGAACATCTGGGGATGCACAATCGATTACCCATAAATAGAAAACCATCTTGCCTGATGAATTGCTGAAAAGGATGGAACTCACACTTCTGCCATATCTCCGAAAAATCAGCATCATCGCCGTACATCTCCTTAAATGCATCAAACCCAGTCACCTGAACTCGCATAGTGGAAATCAAAGAATGCCTACGACTCAGCGCATCGGCTACAGTATTCAACGCTCCAGCCTTGTGTTTAATGGAAAAGCTGAAAGCCTGCAAAAATTCGACCCACTTGGCATGCCTAGGCTTCAGCTTGTGCTGTCCGTTGATGTATTTTAGGGCCTCATGATCAGAGTACAAGATGAATTCCTTAGAGATGAGGTAGTGGCGCCAATACTCCAGACAACGCACTATAGCATAAAACTCCTTGTCATAGGTGGAATACTTAGTGCGAACATCATTCAACTTCTCACTGAAAAATGCCACTGGCTTATTTTTCTGACTCAAAACTCCTCCCACTCCCACATTAGACGCATCACAGTGAACCTCAAAGAGTTCAAAAAAATCCGGCAGAATTAAAACAGGTGCTTCCGTTACCTTTTGTTTCAATAGCTGGAATGCCTCTTCAGCCTCCGTAGTCCATGTAAAATGGCCACCTTTTAAACAATCAGTGATCGGTGCAATAACTGTGCTGAAATTACGGATGAATCTCCGATAGAATGAAGCGAGCCCGTGAAAACTCCGAATTTCATGGATGTTTGTTGGCGTTGGCCAGCTTACTATTGCCTCCACCTTGCCCGGATCCATCCGAATGCCCTCTCTGGACACTATGTAACCAAGGAACGTCACCTCGTTAGTAAAAAAGTGGCACTTCTTGGTATTGGTGTATAACTGCTGCTCGCGCAACACCTCAAAAACTTTACGCAAGTGGTGCAAATGTTGGGCCTCCGACGCACTGTACACCAAAATGTCATCAAAATAAACAACCACAAATTGACCAATGAAAGCACGGAAAACCTGATTCATTAGACGCATGAAGGTGCTCGGCGCATTAGACAGTCCGAATGGCATCACTCTCCATTCATACAAGCCATCTCGGGTTTTGAAGGCGGTCTTCCATTCATCTCCGGGTCGGATCCGTATCTGATGATATCCACTCCGCAAGTCAATCTTGGAAAACACCACTGCGCCATGCAATTGATCAATCAGATCATCAAACCGGGGTATTGGAAAGCGGTACTTGATGGTAATCTTGTTAACGGCTCTACTGTCGATGCACATCCTCCAAGTGCCATCTTTTTTTGGAACCAGCAGGGCTGGCACCGCACACGGACTCATGCTCTCCCACACGTACCCTCTCTCCAATAGCTCGCGCACTTGCCTCTGCAACTCCTCATGCTCCTTAGGACTCATGCGATACGCGGCTTTATGAGGGATAACAGCTCCCGGCACAAGGTCGATGCAGTGTTGGATATCCCTCATAGGTGGGAGCCCGGATGGCAACTCTGCTGGCGCAACATCAGCAAATTCTTCGACTAAGGGCATGACTTGTGGGGGTAGTTCTGAGTCACCACTATTAGCCTCCGTTATCACCAAGGCAAACACCTCAGATTCAGTGTCCATCTCCTTCTGAAATTCTGACCGCGATAGTAACTGATTTCTGACCTCTTTCCGCAAGTCTGAAGGGCCAAGGGTGATGGGTACTCCATCTTTCTGAAAAGTGTAGGTGTTCTTGAATCCATCATGCTTGGTTCTCCTATCAAACTGCCACGGCCTCCCCAACAGAATGTGACAGGCGTCCATAGGAACCACGTCGCACCACACCTCGTCAGTATACTTCTTCCCGATTGAGAATTTCACAAGACACCGCTTTGACACTTTCACTTCATTGCCTTTCTTGAACCAAGACAGCTTGTAGGGTTGCGGATGATCTTCAGTGCTTAACCCCAACTTTTCCACCATCGTATTGGACACTACATTTTCGCAACTGCCTCCATCTACGATCACATTGCAAACCTTACCTCCACTGGTGCATTTGGTATGGAAAATATTATGCCTCAGCCATGATTCATCCTCACTGGCAGCAACACTCAAGGCCCTTCTAACTACCAACAGCTCACCCGAATCAGCATATGTGATCTCCTCATCTTCTGATGGAGAGTTTTCATCGACATCCCCATAATCATCATATACTGGTTCCACGTTCTCTTCAACTAGTGTGACAATTTGTCGGTTGGGACAGTCAGCAATACGGTGTCCTAGCCCTTGGCACTTGAAGCATCGTATGGTTGCTTTACTAGATTGCCCCGTTTCGTAAGTCTTGGAAGCTTGGGTTGATTTGCTTTGGGTGCAGGGTTAGGGTTTGCAGAGGGTGCTCTCTTATCGGCCTCAATCCTCGAAGAGCGGTTCTGAAACCTGTAGCTACTGACCCTCCTCTTTTGCTGCGATTCAACCTTTAATGCAAGCCTACAGACATCATCATACGAGTAGTACTGCTGCAGATACACCACATCTGATATTTCTAGTTTCAGTCCGGCTAAATACCTAGCGACAATCTGTTCATCCTCCTCAACCGCATCGCATCGCATCCGTAGCATATCAAACTCGTTAGTATACTGCTCCACTGTCAGAGTTTTCTGCTTAAGATTGTGATACTCAATAAAAGCTTCCTGCTTATACTGGGCGGGTAGAAACTTGGCCATCAACTTCTTCTTCATCTTATCCCAAGTTTGGATCTTTGGTTTCCCTTCTCTACTGCGCCGGCTCCTCACATGTTCCCACCAGATTGAGGCATGTTTTCTCAACTTGATGGCTACAAGCTTCACCTTTTGTTCGTTCGACAGATTCTTCACGTCAAAAACACGCTCGACAGTATGCAACCAATCGATAAACTCATCAGGATGAGCTTTACCTTCGAACTCTGGAATGTCAATCTTCACCCCAAGGTTCTGAAAGGATGGATCAGGCCCTAGTCGATCCCTCTGGTTTCGCCCCCGATTTGGATTCCCCCACGGGTTAACATCCTCATCTTCGATGTCTACTGCAGAATAATCGACGGTGTCTGACTCCTCTCTTCGCCGTTAGCAGACGCCTCTCGTGCCTCTCCGAGTTGGCGCTCTAACTCTCAGATTCTTCTTCCCATCGCTGCAATCTCTAGGTCTCGCTGGTCTCGGTGGTTCGGTCCTTCTTCTCCCTGTCCTCGGGCACGACCTCTACCACGGCCACGACGATTCGCTCCCGCCATCCTGGCTTCTGATACCAACTGATGCACGAACGGCTGTGAGATTGGAACCGATGACGGAAACGAAAAACTCCGTTTTTTGAGATCTCAAAGGATTCTCGAAATAAGAAACGATTCAATTCAAAAACTGCCATTACACGATCCCAACAGGTGATTAAATACTAACCCTAACCAACGAAAAAAGACTAAAAAAAGAAATTACGAAAAAAGTCCCAAAAAAACTGCCGAAAAATAAAGAAAAGCCCAAAAGTCCATGAAGACGGACTCGGATCGCGAATCCGAGAGATCCGATAAAGGAAACGAATCTAAAGATTTGTTTCATGGACCCGTTTTGTCCTGCGGAGCTCCTGTCCAAAATTCAGCCCGATCCAACGGTCGGATCAAAAGTTATGCTCCTTTTATTGAATATGCCCGCTCCCACAATACTATCCCATATTGTATCATATAAGTTCATCCCAAGTTAGTCTAAGTTCGTCCCAAGTTAGTCTCAATCTAAGGACGAACTTAGATAAACCTTAGAATGAGACTAACGAGACTAACTTGGGACGAACAAAGACAAACTTTAGTCTCATTCTAAGGTTTGTATAAGTTCGCCCTAAGTTAGTCTAAGTTCGTCCCAAGTTAATCTCTTTCTAAGGACGAACTTAGACAAACCTTAGAATGAGACTAACGAGACTAACTTGGGACGAACAAAGACAAACTTTAGTCTCATTCTAAAATTTGTATAAGTTCGTCCCAAGTTAGTCTCTTTCTAAGGGCGAACTTAGACAAACCTTAGAATGAGACTAACGAGACTAACTTGGGACGAACAAAGACAAACTTTAGTCTCATTCTAAGGTTTGTATAAGTTCGTCCCAAGTTAGTCTCTTTCTAAGGACGAACTTAGATAAACCTTAGAATGAGACTAACAAGACTGACTTGGGACGAACAAAGACAAACTTTTGTCTCATTCTAAGGTTTGTGTAAGTTCGTCCCAAGTTAGTCGAAGTTCGTCCCAAGTTAGTCTCTTTCTAAGGACGAACTTAGATAAACTTTAGAATGAGACTAACGAGACGAACTTGGGACGAACAAAGACATACTTTAGTCTCATTCTAAGGTTTGTATAAGTTCGTCCCAAGTTAGTCTAAGTATGTCCCAAGTTAGTCTCTTTCTAAGGACGAACTTAGATAAACCTTAGAATGAGACTAACGAGACAAACTTGGGACGAACAAAGACAAACTTTAGTCTCATTCTAAGGTTTGTATAAGTTCGTCCCAAGTTAGTCTAAGTTCGTCCCAAGTTAGTCTCTTTCTTAGGACGAACTTAGGCAAACCTTAAAATGAGACTAACGAGACTAACTTGGGACGAACAAAGACAAACTTTAGTCTCATTCTAAGGTTTGTATAAGTTCATCCCAAGTTAGTCTAAGTTCGTCCCAAGTTAGTCTCTTTCTAAGGATGAACTTAGATAAACCTTAGAATGAGACTAACGAGACTAACTTGGGACGAACAAAGACAAACTTTAGTCTCATTCTAAGGTTTGTGTAAGTTCGTCCCAAGTTAGTCGAAGTTCATCCCAAGTAAGTCTCTTTCTAAGGACGAACTTAGATAAACCTTAGAATGAGACTAACGAGACTGACTTGGGACGAACAAAGACAAACTTTTGTCTCATTCTAAGGTTTGTGTAAGTTCATCCCAAGTTAGTCGAAGTTCGTCCCAAGTTAGAGTCTTTCTAAGGACGAACTTAGATAAACCTTAGAATGAGACTAACGAGACGAACTTGGGACGAACAAAGACAAACTTTAGTCTCATTCTAAGGTTTGTATAAGTTCGTCCCAAGTTAGTCTAAGGTCGTCCCAAGTTAGTCTCTTTCTAAGGACGAACTTAGATAAACCTTAGAATGAAACTAACGAGACTAACCTGGGACGAACAAAGACAAACTTTAGTCTCATTCTAAGGTTTGTATAAGTTCGTCCCAAGTTAGTCTAAGTTCGTCCCAAGTTAGTCTCTTTCTAAGGACGAACTTAGATAAACCTTAGAATGAGACTAACGAGACTAACTTGGGACGAACAAAGACAAACTTTTGTCTCATTCTAAGGTTTGTGTAAGTTCGTCCCAAGTTAGTCGAAGTTCGTCCCAAGTTAGTCTCTTTCTAAGGAAGAACTTAGATAAACTTTAGAATGAGACTAACGAGACGAACTTGGGACGAACAAAGACAAACTTTAGTCTCATTCTAAGGTTTGTATAAGTTCGTCCCAAGTTAGTCTAAGGTCGTCCCAAGTTAGTCTCTTTCTAAGGACGAACTTAGATAAACCTTAGAATGAAACTAACGAGACTAACCTGGGACGAACAAAGACAAACTTTAGTCTCATTCTAAGGTTTGTATAAGTTCGTCCCAAGTTAGTCTAAGTTCGTCCCAAGTTAGTCTCTTTCTAAGGACGAACTTAGATAAACCTTAGAATGAGACTAACGAGAAATACTTGGGACGAACAAAGACAAACTTTAGTCTCATTCTAAGGTTTGTATAAGTTCGTCCCAAGTTAGTCTAAGTTCGTCCCAAGTTAGTCTCTTTCTAAGGACAAAGTTAGGCAAACCTTAGAATGAGACTAACGAGACTAACTTGGGACGAACAAAGACAAACTTTAGTCTCATTCTAAGGTTTGTGTAAGTTCGTCCCAAGTTAGTCGAAGTTCGTCCCAAGTTAGTCTCTTTCTAAGGACGAACTTAGATAAAATTTAGAATGAGACTAACGAGACGAACTTGGGACGAACAAAGACATACTTTAGTCTCATTCTAAGGTTTGTATAAGTTCGTCCCAAGTTAGTCTAAGTTTGTCCCAAGGTAGTCTCTTTCTAATGACGAACTTAGATAAACCTTAGAATGAGACTAACGAGACAAACTTGGGACGAACAAAGACAAACTTTAGTCTCATTCTAAGGTTTGTATAAGTTCGTCCCAAGTTAGTCTCTTTCTAAGGACGAACTTAAATAAACCTTAGAATGAGACTAACGAGACTAACTGGGGACGAACAAAGACAAACTTTAGTCTCATTCTAAAGTTTGTATAAGTTCGTCCCAAGTTAGTCTTTTTCTAAGGACGAACTTAGACAAACCTTAGAATGAGACTACGAGACAAACTTGGGACGAACAAAGACAAACTTTAGTCTCATTCTAAGGTTTGTATAAGTTCGTCCCAAGTTAGTCTAAGTTCGTCCCAAGTTAGTCTCAATCTAAGGACGAACTTAGATAAACCTTAGAATGAGACTAACGAGACTAACTTGGGACGAACAAAGACAAACTTTAGTCTCATTCTAAGGTTTGTATAAGTTCGCCCTAAGTTAGTCTAAGTTCACCCCAAGTTAATCTCTTTCTAAGGACGAACTTAGACAAACCTTAGAATGAGACTAACGAGACTAACTTGGGACGAACAAAGACAAACTTTAGTCTCATTCTAAAATTTGTATAAGTTCGTCCCAAGTTTGTCTCTTTCTAAGGGCGAACTTAGACAAACCTTAGAATGAGACTAACGAGACTAACTTGGGACGAACAAAGACAAACTTTAGTCTCATTCTAAGGTTTGTATAAGTTCGTCCCAAGTTAGTCTCTTTCTAAGGACGAACTTAGATAAACCTTAGAATGAGACTAACAAGACTGACTTGGGACGAACAAAGACAAACTTTTGTCTCATTCTAAGGTTTGTGTAAGTTCGTCCCAAGTTAGTCGAAGTTCGTCCCAAGTTAGTCTCTTTCTAAGGACGAACTTAGATAAACTTTAGAATGAGACTAACGAGACGAACTTGGGACGAACAAAGACATACTTTAGTCTCATTCTAAGGTTTGTATAAGTTCGTCCCAAGTTAGTCTAAGTTTGTCCCAAGTTAGTCTCTTTCTAAGGACGAACTTAGATAAACCTTAGAATGAGACTAACGAGACAAACTTGGGACGAACAAAGACAAACTTTAGTCTCATTCTAAGGTTTGTATAAGTTCGTCCCAAGTTAGTCTAAGTTCGTCCCAAGTTAGTCTCTTTCTTAGGACGAACTTAGGCAAACCTTAAAATGAGACTAACGAGACTAACTTGGGACGAACAAAGACAAACTTTAGTCTCATTCTAAGGTTTGTATAAGTTCATCCCAAGTTAGTCTAAGTTCGTCCCAAGTTAGTCTCTTTCTAAGGATGAACTTAGATAAACCTTAGAATGAGACTAACGAGACTAACTTGGGACGAACAAAGACAAACTTTAGTCTCATTCTAAGGTTTGTGTAAGTTCGTCCCAAGTTAGTCGAAGTTCATCCCAAGTAAGTCTCTTTCTAAGGACGAACTTAGATAAACCTTAGAATGAGACTAACGAGACTGACTTGGGACGAACAAAGACAAACTTTTGTCTCATTCTAAGGTTTGTGTAAGTTCATCCCAAGTTAGTCGAAGTTCGTCCCAAGTCAGAGTCTTTCTAAGGACGAACTTAGATAAACCTTAGAATGAGACTAACGAGACGAACTTGGGACGAACAAAGACAAACTTTAGTCTCATTCTAAGGTTTGTATAAGTTCGTCCCAAGTTAGTCTAAGGTCGTCCCAAGTTAGTCTCTTTCTAAAGACGAACTTAGATAAACCTTAGAATGAAACTAACGAGACAAACCTGGGACGAACAAAGACAAACTTTAGTCTCATTCTAAGGTTTGTATAAGTTCGTCCCAAGTTAGTCTAAGTTCGTCCCAAGTTAGTCTCTTTCTAAGGACGAACTTAGATAAACCTTAGAATGAGACTAACGAGACTAACTTGGGACGAACAAAGACAAACTTTTGTCTCATTCTAAGGTTTGTGTAAGTTCGTCCCAAGTTAGTCGAAGTTCGTCCCAAGTTAGTCTCTTTCTAAGGAAGAACTTAGATAAACTTTAGAATGAG
Source organism: Rhodiola kirilowii (assembly GCA_033675215.1). NCBI lineage: Eukaryota > Viridiplantae > Streptophyta > Magnoliopsida > Saxifragales > Crassulaceae > Rhodiola > Rhodiola kirilowii. Next base: position 146,698 of record JAUCNB010000077.1, read on the forward strand.
ACTAACGAGACGAACTTGGGACGAACAAAGACAAACTTTAGTCTCATTCTAAGGTTTGTATAAGTTCGTCCCAAGTTAGTCTAAGGTCGTCCCAAGTTAGTCTCTTTCTAAGGACGAACTTAGATAAACCTTAGAATGAAACTAACGAGACTAACCTGGGACGAACAAAGACAAACTTTAGTCTCATTCTAAGGTTTGTATAAGTTCGTCCCAAGTTAGTCTAAGTTCGTCCCAAGTTAGTCTCTTTCTAAGGACGAACTTAGATAAACCTTAGAATGAGACTAACGAGACTAACTTGGGACGAACAAAGACAAACTTTAGTCTCATTCTAAGGTTTGTATAAGTTCGTCTCAAGTTAGTCTAAGTTCGTCCCAAGTTAGTCTCTTTCTAAGGAAGAACTTAGATATACCTTAGAATGAGACTAACGAGACCAACTTGGGACGAACAATGAGAAACTTTAGTCTCATTCTAAGGTTTGTATAAGTTCGTCCCAAGTTAGTCTCTTTCTAAGGACGAACTTAGACAAACCTTAGAATGAGACTAACGAGACTAACTTGGGACGAACAAAGACAAACTTTAGTCTCATTCTAAGGTTTGTATAAGTTCGTCCCAAGTTAATCTAAGTTCGTCCCAAGTTAGTCTCTTTCCAAGGACGAACTTAGATAAACCTTAGAATGAGACTAACGAGACTAACTTGGGACGAACAAAGACAAACTTTAGTCTCATTCTAAGGTTTGTATAAGTTCGTCCCAAGTTAGTCTCTTTCTAAGAACGAACTTAGACAAACCTTAGAATGCGACTAACGAGACTAACTTGGGACGAACAAAGACAAACTTTAGTCTCATTCTAAGGTTTGTATAAGTTCGTCCCAAGTTAATCTAAGTTCGTCCCAAGTTAGTCTCTTTCTAAGGACGAACTTAGATAAACCTTAGAATGAGACTAACGAGACTGACTTGGGACGAATAAAGACAAACTTTTGTCTCATTCTATGGTTTGTGTAAGTTCGTCCCAAGTTAGTCTCTTTCTAAGGACGAACTTAGATAAACTTTAGAATGAGACTAACGAGACGAACTTGGGACGAACAAAGACATACTTTAGTCTCATTCTAAGGTCTGTATAAGTTCGTCCCAAGTTAGTCTAAGTTTGTCCCAAGGTAGTCTCATTCTAAGGACGAACTTAGATAAACCTTAGAATGAGACTAACGAGACAAACTTGGGACGAACAAAGACAAACTTTAGTCTCATTCTAAGGTTTGTATAAGTTCGTCCCAAGTTAGTCTAAGTTCGTCCCAAGTTAGTCTCTTTCTAAGGACAAAGTTAGGCAAACCTTAGAATGAGACTAACGAGACTAACTTGGGACGAACAAAGACAAACTTTAGTCTCATTCTAAGGTTTGTGTAAGTTCGTCCCAAGTTAGTCGAAGTTCGTCCCAAGTTAGTCTCTTTCTAAGGACGAACTTAGATAAACCTTAGAATGAGACTAACGAGACAAACTTGGGACGAACAAAGACAAACTTTAGTCTCATTCTAAGGTTTGTATAAGTTCGTCCCAAGTTAGTCTCTTTCTAAGGACGAACTTAAATAAACCTTAGAATGAGACTAACGAGACTAACTGGGGACGAACAAAGACAAACTTTAGTCTCATTCTAAAGTTTGTATAAGTTCGTCCCAAGTTAGTCTTTTTCTAAGGACGAACTTAGACAAACCTTAGAATGAGACTACGAGACAAACTTGGGACGAACAAAGACAAACTTTAGTCTCATTCTAAGGTTTGTATAAGTTCGTCCCAAGTTAGTCTAAGTTCGTCCCAAGTTAGTCTCAATCTAAGGACGAACTTAGATAAACCTTAGAATGAGACTAACGAGACTAACTTGGGACGAACAAAGACAAACTTTAGTCTCATTCTAAGGTTTGTATAAGTTCGCCCTAAGTTAGTCTAAGTTCGTCCCAAGTTAATCTCTTTCTAAGGACGAACTAAGACAAACCTTAGAATGAGACTAACGAGACTAACTTGGGACGAACAAAGACAAACTTTAGTCTCATTCTAAAATTTGTATAAGTTCGTCCCAAGTTAGTCTCTTTCTAAGGGCGAACTTAGACAAACCTTAGAATGAGACTAACGAGACTAACTTGGGACGAACAAAGACAAACTTTAGTCTCATTCTAAGGTTTGTATAAGTTCATCCCAAGTTACTCTCTTTCTAAGGACGAACTTAGATAAACCTTAGAATGAGACTAACAAGACTGACTTGGGACGAACAAAGACAAACTTTTGTCTCATTCTAAGGTTTGTGTAAGTTCGTCCCAAGTTAGTCGAAGTTCGTCCCAAGTTAGTCTCTTTCTAAGGACGAACTTAGATAAACTTTAGAATGAGACTAACGAGACGAACTTGGGACGAACAAAGACATACTTTAGTCTCATTCTAAGGTTTGTATAAGTTCGTCCCAAGTTAGTCTAAGTTTGTCCCAAGTTAGTCTCTTTCTAAGGACGAACTTAGATAAACCTTAGAATGAGACTAACGAGACGAACTTGGGACGAACAAAGACATACTTTAGTCTCATTCTAAGGTTTGTATAAGTTCGTCCCAAGTTAGTCTAAGTTCGTCCCAAGTTAGTCTCTTTCTAAGGACGAACTTAGATAAACCTTAGAATGAGACTAACGAGACTAACTTGGGACGAACAAAGACAAACTTTTGTCTCATTCTAAGGTTTGTGTAAGTTCGTCCCAAGTTAGTCGAAGTTCGTCCCAAGTTAGTCTCTTTCTAAGGAAGAACTTAAATAAACTTTAGAATGAGACTAACGAGACGAACTTGGGACGAACAAAGACAAACTTTAGTCTCATTCTAAGGTTTGTATAAGTTCGTCCCAAGTTAGTCAAAGGTCGTCCCAAGTTAGTCTCTTTCTAAGGACGAACTTAGATAAACCTTAGAATGAAACTAACGAGACTAACCTGGGACGAACAAAGACAAACTTTAGTCTCATTCTAAGGTTTGTATAAGTTCGTCCCAAGTTAGTCTAAGTTCGTCCCAAGTTAGTCTCTTTCTAAGGACGAACTTAGATAAACCTTAGAATGAGACTAACGAGACTAACTTGGGACGAACAAAGACAAACTTTAGTCTCATTCTAAGGTTTGTATAAGTTCGTCTCAAGTTAGTCTAAGTTCGTCCCAAGTTAGTCTCTTTCTAAGGAAGAACTTAGATATACCTTAGAATGAGACTAACGAGACCAACTTGGGACGAACAATGAGAAACTTTAGTCTCATTCTAAGGTTTGTATAAGTTCGTCCCAAGTTAGTCTCTTTCTAAGGACGAACTTAGACAAACCTTAGAATAAGACTAACGAGACTAACTTGGGACGAACAAAGACAAACTTTAGTCTCATTCTAAGGTTTGTATAAGTTCGTCCCAAGTTAATCTAAGTTCGTCCCAAGTTAGTCTCTTTCCAAGGACGAACTTAGATAAACCTTAGAATGAGACTAACGAGACTGACTTGGGACGAACAAAGACAAACTTTTGTCTCATTCTAAGGTTTGTGTAAGTTCATCCCAAGTTAGTCGAAGTTCGTCCCAAGTTAGAGTCTTTCTAAGGACGAACTTAGATAAACCTTAGAATGAGACTAACGAGACGAACTTGGGACGAACAAAGACAAACTTTAGTCTCATTCTAAGGTTTGTATAAGTTCGTCCCAAGTTAGTCTAAGGTCGTCCCAAGTTAGTCTCTTTCTAAGGACGAACTTAGATAAACCTTAGAATGAAACTAACGAGACTAACCTGGGACGAACAAAGACAAACTTTAGTCTCATTCTAAGGTTTGTATAAGTTCGTCCCAAGTTAGTCTAAGTTCGTCCCAAGTTAGTCTCTTTCTAAGGACGAACTTAGATAAACCTTAGAATGAGACTAACGAGACTAACTTGGGACGAACAAAGACAAACTTTTGTCTCATTCTAAGGTTTGTGTAAGTTCGTCCCAAGTTAGTCGAAGTTCGTCCCAAGTTAGTCTCTTTCTAAGGAAGAACTTAGATAAACTTTAGAATGAGACTAACGAGACGAACTTGGGACGAACAAAGACAAACTTTAGTCTCATTCTAAGGTTTGTATAAGTTCGTCCCAAGTTAGTCTAAGGTCGTCCCAAGTTAGTCTCTTTCTAAGGACGAACTTAGATAAACCTTAGAATAAAATTAACGAGACTAACCTGGGACGAACAAAGACAAACTTTAGTCTCATTCTAAGGTTTGTATAAGTTCGTCCCAAGTTAGTCTAAGTTCGTCCCAAGTTAGTCTCTTTCTAAGGACGAACTTAGATAAACCTTAGAATGAGACTAACGAGAAATACTTGGGACGAACAAAGACAAACTTTAGTCTCATTCTAAGGTTTGTATAAGTTCGTCCCAAGTTAGTCTAAGTTCGTCCCAAGTTAGTCTCTTTCTAAGGACAAAGTTAGGCAAACCTTAGAATGAGACTAACGAGACTAACTTGGGACGAACAAAGACAAACTTTAGTCTCATTCTAAGGTTTGTGTAAGTTCGTCCCAAGTTAGTCGAAGTTCGTCCCAAGTTAGTCTCTTTCTAAGGACGAACTTAGATAAAATTTAGAATGAGACTAACGAGACGAACTTGGGACGAACAAAGACATACTTTAGTCTCATTCTAAGGTTTGTATAAGTTCGTCCCAAGTTAGTCTAAGTTTGTCCCAAGGTAGTCTCTTTCTAATGACGAACTTAGATAAACCTTAGAATGAGACTAACGAGACAAACTTGGGACGAACAAAGACAAACTTTAGTCTCATTCTAAGGTTTGTATAAGTTCGTCCCAAGTTAGTCTCTTTCTAAGGACGAACTTAAATAAACCTTAGAATGAGACTAACGAGACTAACTGGGGACGAACAAAGACAAACTTTAGTCTCATTCTAAAGTTTGTATAAGTTCGTCCCAAGTTAGTCTTTTTCTAAGGACGAACTTAGACAAACCTTAGAATGAGACTACGAGACAAACTTGGGACGAACAAAGACAAACTTTAGTCTCATTCTAGGGTTTGTATAAGTTCGTCCCAAGTTAGTCTAAGTTCGTCCCAAGTTAGTCTCAATCTAAGGACGAACTTAGATAAACCTTAGAATGAGACTAACGAGACTAACTTGGGACGAACAAAGACAAACTTTAGTCTCATTCTAAGGTTTGTATAAGTTCGCCCTAAGTTAGTCTAAGTTCGTCCCAAGTTAATCTCTTTCTAAGGACGAACTTAGACAAACCTTAGAATGAGACTAACGAGACTAACTTGGGACGAACAAAGACAAACTTTAGTCTCATTCTAAAATTTGTATAAGTTCGTCCCAAGTTAGTCTCTTTCTTAGGGCGAACTTAGACAAACCTTAGAATGAGACTAACGAGACTAACTTGGGACGAACAAAGACAAACTTTAGTCTCATTCTAAGGTTTGTATAAGTTCGTCCCAAGTTAGTCTCTTTCTAAGGACGAACTTAGATAAACCTTAGAATGAGACTAACAAGACTGACTTGGGACGAACAAAGACAAACTTTTGTCTCATTCTAAGGTTTGTGTAAGTTCGTCCCAAGTTAGTCGAAGTTCGTCCCAAGTTAGTCTCTTTCTAAGGACGAACTTAGATAAACTTTAGAATGAGACTAACGAGACGAACTTGGGACGAACAAAGACATACTTTAGTCTCATTCTAAGGTTTGTATAAGTTCGTCCCAAGTTAGTCTAAGTTTGTCCCAAGTTAGTCTCTTTCTAAGGACGAACTTAGATAAACCTTAGAATGAGACTAACGAGACAAACTTGGGACGAACAAAGACAAACTTTAGTCTCATTCTAAGGTTTGTATAAGTTCGTCCCAAGTTAGTCTAAGTTCGTCCCAAGTTAGTCTCTTTCTTAGGACGAACTTAGGCAAACCTTAAAATGAGACTAACGAGACTAACTTGGGACGAACAAAGACAAACTTTAGTCTCATTCTAAGGTTTGTATAAGTTCATCCCAAGTTAGTCTAAGTTCGTCCCAAGTTAGTCTCTTTCTAAGGATGAACTTAGATAAACCTTAGAATGAGACTAACGAGACTAACTTGGGACGAACAAAGACAAACTTTAGTCTCATTCTAAGGTTTGTGTAAGTTCGTCCCAAGTTAGTCGAAGTTCATCCCAAGTAAGTCTCTTTCTAAGGACGAACTTAGATAAACCTTAGAATGAGACTAACGAGACTGACTTGGGACGAACAAAGACAAACTTTTGTCTCATTCTAAGGTTTGTGTAAGTTCATCCCAAGTTAGTCGAAGTTCGTCCCAAGTTAGAGTCTTTCTAAGGACGAACTTAGATAAACCTTAGAATGAGACTAACGAGACGAACTTGGGACGAACAAAGACAAACTTTAGTCTCATTCTAAGGTTTGTATAAGTTCGTCCCAAGTTAGTCTAAGGTCGTCCCAAGTTAGTCTCTTTCTAAAGACGAACTTAGATAAACCTTAGAATGAAACTAACGAGACAAACCTGGGACGAACAAAGACAAACTTTAGTCTCATTCTAAGGTTTGTATAAGTTCGTCCCAAGTTAGTCTAAGTTCGTCCCAAGTTAGTCTCTTTCTAAGGACGAACTTAGATAAACCTTAGAATGAGACTAACGAGACTAACTTGGGACGAACAAAGACAAACTTTTGTCTCATTCTAAGGTTTGTGTAAGTTCGTCCCAAGTTAGTCGAAGTTCGTCCCAAGTTAGTCTCTTTCTAAGGAAGAACTTAGATAAACTTTAGAATGAGACTAACGAGACGAACTTGGGACGAACAAAGACAAACTTTAGTCTCATTCTAAGGTTTGTATAAGTTCGTCCCAAGTTAGTCTAAGGTCGTCCCAAGTTAGTCTCTTTCTAAGGACGAACTTAGATAAACCTTAGAATGAAACTAACGAGACTAACCTGGGACGAACAAAGACAAACTTTAGTCTCATTCTAAGGTTTGTATAAGTTCGTCCCAAGTTAGTCTAAGTTCGTCCCAAGTTAGTCTCTTTCTAAGGACGAACTTAGATAAACCTTAGAATGAGACTAACGAGACTAACTTGGGACGAACAAAGACAAACTTTAGTCTCATTCTAAGGTTTGTATAAGTTCGTCTCAAGTTAGTCTAAGTTCGTCCCAAGTTAGTCTCTTTCTAAGGAAGAACTTAGATATACCTTAGAATGAGACTAACGAGACCAACTTGGGACGAACAATGAGAAACTTTAGTCTCATTCTAAGGTTTGTATAAGTTCGTCCCAAGTTAGTCTCTTTCTAAGGACGAACTTAGACAAACCTTAGAATGAGACTAACGAGACTAACTTGGGACGAACAAAGACAAACTTTAGTCTCATTCTAAGGTTTGTATAAGTTCGTCCCAAGTTAATCTAAGTTCGTCCCAAGTTAGTCTCTTTCCAAGGACGAACTTAGATAAACCTTAGAATGAGACTAACGAGACTAACTTGGGACGAACAAAGACAAACTTTAGTCTCATTCTAAGGTTTGTATAAGTTCGTCCCAAGTTAGTCACTTTCTAAGAACGAACTTAGACAAACCTTAGAATGCGACTAACGAGACTAACTTGGGACGAACAAAGACAAACTTTAGTCTCATTCTAAGGTTTGTATAAGTTCGTCCCAAGTTAATCTAAGTTCGTCCCAAGTTAGTCTCTTTCTAAGGACGAACTTAGATAAACCTTAGAATGAGACTAACGAGACTGACTTGGGACGAATAAAGACAAACTTTTGTCTCATTCTATGGTTTGTGTAAGTTCGTCCCAAGTTAGTCTCTTTCTAAGGACGAACTTAGATAAACTTTAGAATGAGACTAACGAGACGAACTTGGGACGAACAAAGACATACTTTAGTCTCATTCTAAGGTCTGTATAAGTTCGTCCCAAGTTAGTCTAAGTTTGTCCCAAGGTAGTCTCATTCTAAGGACGAACTTAGATAAACCTTAGAATGAGACTAACGAGACAAACTTGGGACGAACAAAGACAAACTTTAGTCTCATTCTAAGGTTTGTATAAGTTCGTCCCAAGTTAGTCTAAGTTCGTCCCAAGTTAGTCTCTTTCTAAGGACAAAGTTAGGAAAACCTTAGAATGAGACTAACGAGACTAACTTGGGACGAACAAAGACAAACTTTAGTCTCATTCTAAGGTTTGTGTAAGTTCGTCCCAAGTTAGTCGAAGTTCGTCCCAAGTTAGTCTCTTTCTAAGGACGAACTTAGATAAACCTTAGAATGAGACTAACGAGACAAACTTGGGACGAACAAAGACAAACTTTAGTCTCATTCTAAGGTTTGTATAAGTTCGTCCCAAGTTAGTCTCTTTCTAAGGACGAACTTAAATAAACCTTAGAATGAGACTAACGAGACTAACTGGGGACGAACAAAGACAAACTTTAGTCTCATTCTAAAGTTTGTATAAGTTCGTCCCAAGTTAGTCTTTTTCTAAGGACGAACTTAGACAAACCTTAGAATGAGACTACGAGACAAACTTGGGACGAACAAAGACAAACTTTAGTCTCATTCTAAGGTTTGTATAAGTTCGTCCCAAGTTAGTCTAAGTTCGTCCCAAGTTAGTCTCAATCTAAGGACGAACTTAGATAAACCTTAGAATGAGACTAACGAGACTAACTTGGGACGAACAAAGACAAACTTTAGTCTCATTCTAAGGTTTGTATAAGTTCGCCCTAAGTTAGTCTAAGTTCGTCCCAAGTTAATCTCTTTCTAAGGACGAACTAAGACAAACCTTAGAATGAGACTAACGAGACTAACTTGGGACGAACAAAGACAAACTTTAGTCTCATTCTAAAATTTGTATAAGTTCGTCCCAAGTTAGTCTCTTTCTAAGGGCGAACTTAGACAAACCTTAGAATGAGACTAACGAGACTAACTTGGGACGAACAAAGACAAACTTTAGTCTCATTCTAAGGTTTGTATAAGTTCATCCCAAGTTACTCTCTTTCTAAGGACGAACTTAGATAAACCTTAGAATGAGACTAACAAGACTGACTTGGGACGAACAAAGACAAACTTTTGTCTCATTCTAAGGTTTGTGTAAGTTCGTCCCAAGTTAGTCGAAGTTCGTCCCAAGTTAGTCTCTTTCTAAGGACGAACTTAGATAAACTTTTGAATGAGACTAACGAGACGAACTTGGGACGAACAAAGACATACTTTAGTCTCATTCTGAGGTTTGTATAAGTTCGTCCCAAGTTAGTCTAAGTTTGTCCCAAGTTAGTCTCTTTCTAAGGACGAACTTAGATAAACCTTAGAATGAGACTAACGAGACGAACTTGGGACGAACAAAGACATACTTTAGTCTCATTCTAAGGTTTGTATAAGTTCGTCCCAAGTTAGTCTAAGTTCGTCCCAAGTTAGTCTCTTTCTAAGGACGAACTTAGATAAACCTTAGAATGAGACTAACGAGACTAACTTGGGACGAACAAAGACAAACTTTTGTCTCATTCTAAGGTTTGTGTAAGTTCGTCCCAAGTTAGTCGAAGTTCGTCCCAAGTTAGTCTCTTTCTAAGGAAGAACTTAAATAAACTTTAGAATGAGACTAACGAGACGAACTTGGGACGAACAAAGACAAACTTTAGTCTCATTCTAAGGTTTGTATAAGTTCGTCCCAAGTTAGTCAAAGGTCGTCCCAAGTTAGTCTCTTTCTAAGGACGAACTTAGATAAACCTTAGAATGAAACTAACGAGACTAACCTGGGACGAACAAAGACAAACTTTAGTCTCATTCTAAGGTTTGTATAAGTTCGTCCCAAGTTAGTCTAAGTTCGTCCCAAGTTAGTCTCTTTCTAAGGACGAACTTAGATAAACCTTAGAATGAGACTAACGAGACTAACTTGGGACGAACAAAGACAAACTTTAGTCTCATTCTAAGGTTTGTATAAGTTCGTCTCAAGTTAGTCTAAGTTCGTCCCAAGTTAGTCTCTTTCTAAGGAAGAACTTAGATATACCTTAGAATGAGACTAACGAGACCAACTTGGGACGAACAATGAGAAACTTTAGTCTCATTCTAAGGTTTGTATAAGTTCGTCCCAAGTTAGTCTCTTTCTAAGGACGAACTTAGACAAACCTTAGAATAAGACTAACGAGACTAACTTGGGACGAACAAAGACAAACTTTAGTCTCATTCTAAGGTTTGTATAAGTTCGTCCCAAGTTAATCTAAGTTCGTCCCAAGTTAGTCTCTTTCCAAGGACGAACTTAGATAAACCTTAGAATGAGACTAACGAGACTAACTTGGGACGAACAAAGACAAACTTTAGTCTCATTCTAAGGTTTGTATAAGTTCGTCCCAAGTTAGTCTCTTTCTAAGAACGAACTTAGACAAACCTTAGAATGCGACTAACGAGACTAACTTGGGACGAACAAAGACAAACTTTAGTCTCATTCTAAGGTTTGTATAAGTTCGTCCCAAGTTAATCTAAGTTCGTCCCAAGTTAGTCTCTTTCTAAGGACGAACTTAGATAAACCTTAGAATGAGACTAACGAGACTGACTTGGGACGAATAAAGACAAACTTTTGTCTCATTCTATGGTTTGTGTAAGTTCGTCCCAAGTTAGTCTCTTTCTAAGGACGAACTTAGATAAAATTTAGAATGAGACTAACGAGACGAACTTGGGACGAACAAAGACATACTTTAGTCTCATTCTAAGGTTTGTATAAGTTCGTCCCAAGTTAGTCTAAGTTTGTCCCAAGGTAGTCTCTTTCTAATGACGAACTTAGATAAACCTTAGAATGAGACTAACGAGACAAACTTGGGACGAACAAAGACAAACTTTAGTCTCATTCTAAGGTTTGTATAAGTTCGTCCCAAGTTAGTCTCTTTCTAAGGACGAACTTAAATAAACCTTAGAATGAGACTAACGAGACTAACTGGGGACGAACAAAGACAAACTTTAGTCTCATTCTAAAGTTTGTATAAGTTCGTCCCAAGTTAGTCTTTTTCTAAGGACGAACTTAGACAAACCTTAGAATGAGACTACGAGACAAACTTGGGACGAACAAAGACAAACTTTAGTCTCATTCTAAGGTTTGTATAAGTTCGTCCCAAGTTAGTCTAAGTTCGTCCCAAGTTAGTCTCAATCTAAGGACGAACTTAGATAAACCTTAGAATGAGACTAACGAGACTAACTTGGGACGAACAAAGACAAACTTTAGTCTCATTCTAAGGTTTGTATAAGTTCGCCCTAAGTTAGTCTAAGTTCGTCCCAAGTTAATCTCTTTCTAAGGACGAACTTAGACAAACCTTAGAATGAGACTAACGAGACTAACTTGGGACGAACAAAGACAAACTTTAGTCTCATTCTAAAATTTGTATAAGTTCGTCCCAAGTTAGTCTCTTTCTAAGGGCGAACTTAGACAAACCTTAGAATGAGACTAACGAGACTAACTTGGGACGAACAAAGACAAACTTTAGTCTCATTCTAAGGTTTGTATAAGTTCATCCCAAGTTACTCTCTTTCTAAGGACGAACTTAGATAAACCTTAGAATGAGACTAACAAGACTGACTTGGGACGAACAAAGACAAACTTTTGTCTCATTCTAAGGTTTGTGTAAGTTCGTCCCAAGTTAGTCGAAGTTCGTCCCAAGTTAGTCTCTTTCTAAGGACGAACTTAGATAAACTTTAGAATGAGACTAACGAGACGAACTTGGGACGAACAAAGACATACTTTAGTCTCATTCTAAGGTTTGTATAAGTTCGTCCCAAGTTAGTCTAAGTTTGTCCCAAGTTAGTCTCTTTCTAAGGACGAACTTAGATAAACCTTAGAATGAGACTAACGAGACAAACTTGGGACGAACAAAGACAAACTTTAGTCTCATTCTAAGGTTTGTATAAGTTCGTCCCAAGTTAGTCTAAGTTCGTCCCAAGTTAGTCTCTTTCTTAGGACGAACTTAGGCAAACCTTAAAATGAGACTAACGAGACTAACTTGGGACGAACAAAGACAAACTTTAGTCTCATTCTAAGGTTTGTATAAGTTCATCCCAAGTAAGTCTAAGTTCGTCCCAAGTTAGTCTCTTTCTAAGGATGAACTTAGATAAACCTTAGAATGAGACTAACGAGACTAACTTGGGACGAACAAAGACAAACTTTAGTCTCATTCTAAGGTTTGTGTAAGTTCGTCCCAAGTTAGTCGAAGTTCATCCCAAGTAAGTCTCTTTCTAAGGACGAACTTAGATAAACCTTAGAATGAGACTAACAAGACTGACTTGGGACGAACAAAGACAAACTTTTGTCTCATTCTAAGGTTTGTGTAAGTTCGTCCCAAGTTAGTCGAAGTTCGTCCCAAGTTAGTCTCTTTCTAAGGACGAACTTAGATAAACTTTTGAATGAGACTAACGAGACGAACTTGGGACGAACAAAGACATACTTTAGTCTCATTCTAAGGTTTGTATAAGTTCGTCCCAAGTTAGTCTAAGTTTGTCCCAAGTTAGTCTCTTTCTAAGGACGAACTTAGATAAACCTTAGAATGAGACTAACGAGACGAACTTGGGACGAACAAAGACATACTTTAGTCTCATTCTAAGGTTTGTATAAGTTCGTCCCAAGTTAGTCTAAGTTCGTCCCAAGTTAGTCTCTTTCTAAGGACGAACTTAGATAAACCTTAGAATGAGACTAACGAGACTAACTTGGGACGAACAAAGACAAACTTTTGTCTCATTCTAAGGTTTGTGTAAGTTCGTCCCAAGTTAGTCGAAGTTCGTCCCAAGTTAGTCTCTTTCTAAGGAAGAACTTAAATAAACTTTAGAATGAGACTAACGAGACGAACTTGGGACGAACAAAGACAAACTTTAGTCTCATTCTAAGGTTTGTATAAGTTCGTCCCAAGTTAGTCAAAGGTCGTCCCAAGTTAGTCTCTTTCTAAGGACGAACTTAGATAAACCTTAGAATGAAACTAACGAGACTAACCTGGGACGAACAAAGACAAACTTTAGTCTCATTCTAAGGTTTGTATAAGTTCGTCCCAAGTTAGTCTAAGTTCGTCCCAAGTTAGTCTCTTTCTAAGGACGAACTTAGATAAACCTTAGAATGAGACTAACGAGACTAACTTGGGACGAACAAAGACAAACTTTAGTCTCATTCTAAGGTTTGTATAAGTTCGTCTCAAGTTAGTCTAAGTTCGTCCCAAGTTAGTCTCTTTCTAAGGAAGAACTTAGATATACCTTAGAATGAGACTAACGAGACCAACTTGGGACGAACAATGAGAAACTTTAGTCTCATTCTAAGGTTTGTATAAGTTCGTCCCAAGTTAGTCTCTTTCTAAGGACGAACTTAGACAAACCTTAGAATAAGACTAACGAGACTAACTTGGGACGAACAAAGACAAACTTTAGTCTCATTCTAAGGTTTGTATAAGTTCGTCCCAAGTTAATCTAAGTTCGTCCCAAGTTAGTCTCTTTCCAAGGACGAACTTAGATAAACCTTAGAATGAGACTAACGAGACTAACTTGGGACGAACAAAGACAAACTTTAGTCTCATTCTAAGGTTTGTATAAGTTCGTCCCAAGTTAGTCTCTTTCTAAGAACGAACTTAGACAAACCTTAGAATGCGACTAACGAGACTAACTTGGGACGAACAAAGACAAACTTTAGTCTCATTCTAAGGTTTGTATAAGTTCGTCCCAAGTTAATCTAAGTTCGTCCCAAGTTAGTCTCTTTCTAAGGACGAACTTAGATAAACCTTAGAATGAGACTAACGAGACTGACTTGGGACGAATAAAGACAAACTTTTGTCTCATTCTATGGTTTGTGTAAGTTCGTCCCAAGTTAGTCTCTTTCTAAGGACGAACTTAGATAAAATTTAGAATGAGACTAACGAGACGAACTTGGGACGAACAAAGACATACTTTAGTCTCATTCTAAGGTTTGTATAAGTTCATCCCAAGTTAGTCTAAGTTTGTCCCAAGGTAGTCTCTTTCTAATGACGAACTTAGATAAACCTTAGAATGAGACTAACGAGACAAACTTGGGACGAACAAAGACAAACTTTAGTCTCATTCTAAGGTTTGTATAAGTTCGTCCCAAGTTAGTCTCTTTCTAAGGACGAACTTAAATAAACCTTAGAATGAGACTAACGAGACTAACTGGGGACGAACAAAGACAAACTTTAGTCTCATTCTAAAGTTTGTATAAGTTCGTCCCAAGTTAGTCTTTTTCTAAGGACGAACTTAGACAAACCTTAGAATGAGACTACGAGACAAACTTGGGACGAACAAAGACAAACTTTAGTCTCATTCTAAGGTTTGTATAAGTTCGTCCCAAGTTAGTCTAAGTTCGTCCCAAGTTAGTCTCAATCTAAGGACGAACTTAGATAAACCTTAGAATGAGACTAACGAGACTAACTTGGGACGAACAAAGACAAACTTTAGTCTCATTCAAAGGTTTGTATAAGTTCGCCCTAAGTTAGTCTAAGTTCGTCCCAAGTTAATCTCTTTCTAAGGACGAACTTAGACAAACCTTAGAATGAGACTAACGAGACTAACTTGGGACGAACAAAGACAAACTTTAGTCTCATTCTAAAATTTGTATAAGTTCGTCCCAAGTTAGTCTCTTTCTAAGGGCGAACTTAGACAAACCTTAGAATGAGACTAACGAGACTAACTTGGGACGAACAAAGACAAACTTTAGTCTCATTCTAAGGTTTGTATAAGTTCATCCCAAGTTACTCTCTTTCTAAGGACGAACTTAGATAAACCTTAGAATGAGACTAACAAGACTGACTTGGGACGAACAAAGACAAACTTTTGTCTCATTCTAAGGTTTGTGTAAGTTCGTCCCAAGTTAGTCGAAGTTCGTCCCAAGTTAGTCTCTTTCTAAGGACGAACTTAGATAAACTTTAGAATGAGACTAACGAGACGAACTTGGGACGAACAAAGACATACTTTAGTCTCATTCTAAGGTTTGTATAAGTTCGTCCCAAGTTAGTCTAAGTTTGTCCCAAGTTAGTCTCTTTCTAAGGACGAACTTAGATAAACCTTAGAATGAGACTAACGAGACAAACTTGGGACGAACAAAGACAAACTTTAGTCTCATTCTAAGGTTTGTATAAGTTCGTCCCAAGTTAGTCTAAGTTCGTCCCAAGTTAGTCTCTTTCTTAGGACGAACTTAGGCAAACCTTAAAATGAGACTAACGAGACTAACTTGGGACGAACAAAGACAAACTTTAGTCTCATTCTAAGGTTTGTATAAGTTCATCCCAAGTAAGTCTAAGTTCGTCCCAAGTTAGTCTCTTTCTAAGGATGAACTTAGATAAACCTTAGAATGAGACTAACGAGACTAACTTGGGACGAACAAAGACAAACTTTAGTCTCATTCTAAGGTTTGTGTAAGTTCGTCCCAAGTTAGTCGAAGTTCATCCCAAGTAAGTCTCTTTCTAAGGACGAACTTAGATAAACCTTAGAATGAGACTAACGAGACTGACTTGGGACGAACAAAGACAAACTTTTGTCTCATTCTAAGGTTTGTGTAAGTTCATCCCAAGTTAGTCGAAGTTCGTCCCAAGTTAGAGTCTTTCTAAGGACGAACTTAGATAAACCTTAGAATGAGACTAACGAGACGAACTTGGGACGAACAAAGACAAACTTTAGTCTCATTCTAAGGTTTGTATAAGTTCGTCCCAAGTTAGTCTAAGGTCGTCCCAAGTTAGTCTCTTTCTAAGGACGAACTTAGATAAACCTTAGAATGAAACTAACGAGACTAACCTGGGACGAACAAAGACAAACTTTAGTCTCATTCTAAGGTTTGTATAAGTTCGTCCCAAGTTAGTCTAAGTTCGTCCCAAGTTAGTCTCTTTCTAAGGACGAACTTAGATAAACCTTAGAATGAGACTAACGAGACTAACTTGGGACGAACAAAGACAAACTTTTGTCTCATTCTAAGGTTTGTGTAAGTTCGTCCCAAGTTAGTCGAAGTTCGTCCCAAGTTAGTCTCTTTCTAAGGAAGAACTTAGATAAACTTTAGAATGAGACTAACGAGACGAACTTGGGACGAACAAAGACAAACTTTAGTCTCATTCTAAGGTTTGTATAAGTTCGTCCCAAGTTAGTCTAAGGTCGTCCCAAGTTAGTCTCTTGCTAAGGACGAACTTAGATAAACCTTAGAATGAAACTAACGAGACTAACCTGGGACGAACAAAGACAAACTTTAGTCTCATTCTAAGGTTTGTATAAGTTCGTCCCAAGTTAGTCTAAGTTCGTCCCAAGTTAGTCTCTTTCTAAGGACAAACTTAGATAAACCTTAGAATGAGACTAACGAGACTAACTTGGGACGAACAAAGACAAACTTTAGTCTCATTCTAAGGTTTGTATAAGTTCGTCTCAAGTTAGTCTAAGTTCGTCCCAAGTTAGTCTCTTTCTACGGAAGAACTTAGATATACCTTAATGAGACTAACGAGACCAACTTGGGACGAACAATGAGAAACTTTAGTCTCATTCTAAGGTTTGTATAAGTTCGTCCCAAGTTAGTCTCTTTCTAAGGACGAACTTAGACAAACCTTAGAATGAGACTAACGAGACTAACTTGGGACGAACAAAGACAAACTTTAGTCTCATTCTAAGGTTTGTATAAGTTCGTCCCAAGTTAATCTAAGTTCGTCCCAAGTTAGTCTCTTTCCAAGGACGAACTTAGATAAACCTTAGAATGAGACTAACGAGACTAACTTGGGACGAACAAAGACAAACTTTAGTCTCATTCTAAGGTTTGTATAAGTTCGTCCCAAGTTAGTCTCTTTCTAAGGACGAACTTAGACAAACCTTAGAATGCGACTAACGAGACTAACTTGGGACGAACAAAGACAAACTTTAGTCTCATTCTAAGGTTTGTATAAGTTCGTCCCAAGTTAATCTAAGTTCGTCCCAAGTTAGTCTCTTTCTAAGGACGAACTTAGATAAACCTTAGAATGAGACTAACGAGACTGACTTGGGACGAATAAAGACAAACTTTTGTCTCATTCTATGGTTTGTGTAAGTTCGTCCCAAGTTAGTCTCTTTCTAAGGACGAACTTAGATAAACTTTAGAATGAGACTAACGAGACGAACTTGGGACGAACAAAGACATACTTTAGTCTCATTCTAAGGTCTGTATAAGTTCGTCCCAAGTTAGTCTAAGTTTGTCCCAAGGTAGTCTCATTCTAAGGACGAACTTAGATAAACCTTAGAATGAGACTAACGAGACAAACTTGGGACGAACAAAGACAAACTTTAGTCTCATTCTAAGGTTTGTATAAGTTCGTCCCAAGTTAGTCTAAGTTCGTCCCAAGTTAGTCTCTTTCTAAGGACAAAGTTAGGCAAACCTTAGAATGAGACTAACGAGACTAACTTGGGACGAACAAAGACAAACTTTAGTCTCATTCTAAGGTTTGTGTAAGTTCGTCCCAAGTTAGTCGAAGTTCGTCCCAAGTTAGTCTCTTTCTAAGGACGAACTTAGATAAAATTTAGAATGAGACTAACGAGACGAACTTGGGACGAACAAAGACATACTTTAGTCTCATTCTAAGGTTTGTATAAGTTCGTCCCAAGTTAGTCTAAGTTTGTCCCAAGGTAGTCTCTTTCTAATGACGAACTTAGATAAACCTTAGAATGAGACTAACGAGACAAACTTGGGACGAACAAAGACAAACTTTAGTCTCATTCTAAGGTTTGTATAAGTTCGTCCCAAGTTAGTCTCTTTCTAAGGACGAACTTAAATAAACCTTAGAATGAGACTAACGAGACTAACTGGGGACGAACAAAGACAAACTTTAGTCTCATTCTAAAGTTTGTATAAGTTCGTCCCAAGTTAGTCTTTTTCTAAGGACGAACTTAGACAAACCTTAGAATGAGACTACGAGACAAACTTGGGACGAACATAGACAAACTTTAGTCTCATTCTAAGGTTTGTATAAGTTCGTCCCAAGTTAGTCTAAGTTCGTCCCAAGTTAGTCTCAATCTAAGGACGAACTTAGATAAACCTTAGAATGAGACTAACGAGACTAACTTGGGACGAACAAAGACAAACTTTAGTCTCATTCTAAGGTTTGTATAAGTTCGCCCTAAGTTAGTCTAAGTTCGTCCCAAGTAAATCTCTTTCTAAGGACGAACTTAGACAAACCTTAGAATGAGACTAACGAGACTAACTTGGGACGAACAAAGACAAACTTTAGTCTCATTCTAAAGTTTGTATAAGTTCGTCCCAAGTTAGTCTCTTTCTAAGGGCGAACTTAGACAAACCTTAGAATGAGACTAACGAGACTAACTTGGGACGAACAAAGACAAACTTTAGTCTCATTCTAAGGTTTGTATAAGTTCGTCCCAAGTTAGTCTCTTTCTAAGGACGAACTTAGATAAACCTTAGAATGAGACTAACAAGACTGACTTGGGACGAACAAAGACAAACTTTTGTCTCATTCTAAGGTTTGTGTAAGTTCGTCCCAAGTTAGTCGAAGTTCGTCCCAAGTTAGTCTCTTTCTGAGGACGAACTTAGATAAACTTTAGAATGAGACTAACGAGACGAACTTGGGACGAACAAAGACATACTTTAGTCTCATTCTAAGGTTTGTATAAGTTCGTCCCAAGTTAGTCTAAGTTTGTCCCAAGTTAGTCTCTTTCTAAGGACGAACTTAGATAAACCTTAGAATGAGACTAACGAGACAAACTTGGGACGAACAAAGACAAACTTTAGTCTCATTCTAAGGTTTGTATAAGTTCGTCCCAAGTTAGTCTAAGTTCGTCCCAAGTTAGTCTCTTTCTTAGGACGAACTTAGGCAAACCTTAAAATGAGACTAACGAGACTAACTTGGGACGAACAAAGACAAACTTTAGTCTCATTCTAAGGTTTGTATAAGTTCATCCCAAGTTAGTCTAAGTTCGTCCCAAGTTAGTCTCTTTCTAAGGATGAACTTAGATAAACCTTAGAATGAGACTAACGAGACTAACTTGGGACGAACAAAGACAAACTTTAGTCTCATTCTAAGGTTTGTGTAAGTTCGTCCCAAGTCAGTCGAAGTTCATCCCAAGTAAGTCTCTTTCTAAGGACGAACTTAGATAAACCTTAGAATGAGACTAACGAGACTGACTTGGGACGAACAAAGACAAACTTTTGTCTCATTCTATGGTTTGTGTAAGTTCATCCCAAGTTAGTCGAAGTTCGTCCCAAGTTAGAGTCTTTCTAAGGACGAACTTAGATAAACTTTAGAATGAGACTAACGAGACGAACTTGGGACGAACAAAGACAAACTTTAGTCTCATTCTAAGGTTTGTATAAGTTCGTCCCAAGTTAGTCTAAGGTCGTCCCAAGTTAGTCTCTTTCTAAGGACGAACTTAGATAAACCTTAGAATGAGACTAACGAGACTAATCTGGGACGAACAAAGACAAACTTTAGTCTTATTATAAGGTTTGTATAAGTTCATCCCAAGTTAGTCTAAGTTCGTCCCAAGTTAGTCTCTTTCTAAGGACGAACTTAGATAAACCATAGAATGAGACTAACGAGACTAACTTGGGACGAACAAAGACAAACTTTAGTCTCATTCTAAGGTTTGTATAAGTTCATCTCAAGTTAGTCTAAGTTCGTCCCAAGTTAGTCTCTTTCTAAGGAAGAACTTAGATATACCTTAGAATGAGACTAACGAGACCAACTTGGGACGAACAATGAGAAACTTTAGTCTCATTCTAAGGTTTGTATAAGTTCGTCCCAAGTTAGTCTAAGTTCATCCCAAGTTAGTCTCTTTCTAAGGACGAACTTAGACAAACCTTAGAATGAGACTAACGAGACTAACTTGGGACGAACAAAGACAAACTTTAGTCTCATTCTAAGGTTAGTATAAGTTCGTCCCAAGTTAGTCTAAGTTCGTCCCAAGTTAGTCTCTTTCCAAGGACGAACTTAGATAAACCTTAGAATGAGACTAACGAGACTAACTTGGGACGAACAAAGACAAACTTTAGTCTCATTCTAAGGTTTGTATAAGTTCGTCCCAAGTTAGTCTCTTTCTAAGGACGAACTTAGACAAACCTTAGAATGCGACTAACGAGACTAACTTGGGACGAACAAAGACAAACTTTAGTCTCATTCTAAGGTTTGTATAAGTTCGTCCCAAGTTAATCTAAGTCGTCCCAAGTTAGTCTCTTTCTAAGGACGAACTTAGATAAACCTTAGAATGAGACTAACGAGACTGACTTGGGACGAATAAAGACAAACTTTTGTCTCATTCTATGGTTTGTGTAAGTTCGTCCCAAGTTAGTCTCTTTCTAAGGACGAACTTAGATAAACTTTAGAATGAGACTAACGAGACGAACTTGGGACGAACAAAGACATACTTTAGTCTCATTCTAAGGTCTGTATAAGTTCGTCCCAAGTTAGTCTAAGTTTGTCCCAAGGTAGTCTCATTCTAAGGATGAACTTAGATAAACCTTAGAATGAGACTAACGAGACAAACTTGGGACGAACAAAGACAAACTTTAGTCTCATTCTATGGTTTGTATAAGTTCGTCCCAAGTTAGTCTAAGTTCGTCCCAAGTTAGTCTCTTTCTAAGGACAAAGTTAGGCAAACCTTAGAATGAGACTAACGAGACTAACTTGGGACGAACAAAGACAAACTTTAGTCTCATTCTATGGTTTGTGTAAGTTCATCCCAAGTTAGTCAAAGTTCGTCCCAAGTTAGTCTTTTTCTAAGGACGAACTTAGATAAACTTTAGAATGAGACTAACGAGACGAACTTGGGACGAACGACATACTTTAGTCTCATTCTAAGGTTTGTATAAGTTCGTCCCAAGTTAGTCTCAGTTCGTCCCAAGGTAGTCTCTTTCTAAGGACGAACTTAGATAAACCTTAGAATGAGACTAACGAGACAAACTTGGGACGAACAAAGACAAACTTTAGTCTCATTCTAAGGTTTGTATAAGTTCGTCCCAAGTTAGTATAAGTTCGTCCCAAGTTAGTCTCTTTCTAAGGATGAACTTAGGCAAACCTTAAAATGAGACTAACGAGACTAACTTGGGACGAACAAAGACAAACTTTAGTCTCATTCTATGGTTTGTGTAAGTTCGTCCCAAGTTAGTCTCTTTCTAAGGACGAACTTAGATAAAATTTAGAATGAGACTAACGAGAAGAACTTGGGACGAACAAAGACATACTTTAGTCTCATTCTAAGGTTTGTATAAGTTCGTCCCAAGTTAGTCTTTTTCTAAGGACGAACTTAGACAAACCTTAGAATGAGACTACGGGACTAACTTGGGACGAATAAAGACAAACTTTAGTCTCATTCTAAGGTTTGTATAAGTTCGTCCCAAGTTAATCTAAGTTCGTCCCAAGTTAGTCTCTTTCTAAGGACGAACTTAGATAAACCTTAGAATGAGACTAACGAGACTGACTTGGGACGAACAAAGACAAACTTTTGTCTCATTCTAAGGTTTGTGTAAGTTCGTCCCAAGTTAGTCGAAGTTCGTCCCAAGTTATTCTCTTTCTAAGGACGAACTTAGATAAACTTTAGAATGAGACTAACGAGATGAACTTGGGACGAACGACATACTTTAGTCTCATTCTAAGGTTTGTATAAGTTCGTCCCAAGTTAGTCTCAGTTCGTCCCAAGGTAGTCTCTTTCTAAGGACGAACTTAGATAAACCTTAGAATGAGACTAACGAGACAAACTTGGGACGAACAAAGACAAACTTTAGTCTCATTCTAAGGTTTGTATAAATTCGTCCCAAGTTAGTCTAAGTTCGTCCCAAGTTAGTCTCTTTCTAAGGATGAACTTAGGCAAACCTTAAAATGAGACTAACGAGACAAACTTGGGACGAACAAAGACAAACTTTAGTCTCATTCTATGATTTGTATAAGTTCATCCCAAGTTAGTCTGAGTTCGTCCCAAGTTAATCTCTTTCTAAGGACGAACTTAGATAAACCTTAGAATGAGACTAACGAGACTAACCTGGGACGAACAAAGACAAACTTTAGTCTCATTCTAAGGTTTGTATAAGTTCGTCCCAAGTTAGTCTAAGTTCGTCCCAAGTTAGTCTCTTTCTAAGGACGAACTTAGATAAACCTTAGAATGAGACTAACGAGACTAACTTGGGACGAACAACGGCAAACTTTAGTCTCATTCTAAGGTTTGTATAAGTTCGTCTCAAGTTAGTCTAAGTTTGTCCCAAGTTAGTCTCTTTCTAAGGACGAACTTAGATATACCTTAGAATGAGACTAACGAGACCAACTTGGGACGAACAATGACAAACTTTAGTCTCATTCTAAGGTTTGTATAAGTTCGTCCCAAGTTAGTCGAAGTTTGTCCCAAGTTAGTATCTTTATAAGGACGAACTTAGACAAAACCTTAGAATGAGACTGCGAGACTAACTTGGGACGAATAAAGACAAACTTTAGTCTCATTCTAAGGTTTGTATAAGTTCGTCCCAAGTTAGTCTAAGTTCATCCCAAGTTAGTCTCTTTCTAAGGACGAACTTAGGCAAACTTTAAAATGAGACTAACGAGACTAACTTGGGACGAACAAAGACAAACTTTAGTCTCATTCTAAGGTTTGTATAAGTTCATCCCAAGTTAGTCTAAGTTCGTCCCAAGGTAGTCTCTTTCTAAGGACGAACTTAGATAAACCTTAGAATGAGACTAACGAGACTAACCTGGGATGAACAAAGACAAACTTTAGTCTCATTCTAAAGTTTGTATAAGTTCGTCCCAAGTTAGTCTAAGTTCGTCCCAAGTTAGTCTCTTTCTAAGGACGAACTTAGATACACCTTAGAATGAGACTAACGATACTAACTTGGGATGAACAAAGACAAACTTTAGTCTCATTCTAAGGTTTGTATAAGTTCGTCTCAAGTTAGTCTAAGTTCTTCCCAAGTTAGTCTCTTTCTAAGGACGAACTTAGATATACCTTAGAATGAGACTAACGAGACCAACTTGGGACGAACAATGACAAACTTTAGTCTCATTCTAAGGTTTGTATAAGTTCGTCCCAAGTTAGTCTATGTTCGTCCCAAGTTAGTCTCTTTCTAAGGACGAACTTAGACAAACCTTAGAATGAGACTACGAGACTAACTTGGGACGAATAAAGACAAACTTTAGTCTCATTCTAAGGTTTGTATAAGTTCGTCCCAAGTTAATCTAAGTTCGTCCCAAGTTAGTCTCTTTCTAAGGACGAACTTAGATAAACCTTAGAATGAGACTTTTGAGACTGACTTGGGACGAACAAAGACAAACTTTTGTCTCATTCTAAGGTTTGTGTAAGTTCGTCCCAAGTTAGTCGAAGTTTGTCCCAAGTTAGTCTCTTTCTAAGGACGAACTTAGATAAACTTTAGAATGAGACTAACGAGTCGAACTTGGGACGAACAAAGACAAACTTTAGTCTCATTCTAAGGTTTGTATAAGTTCGTCCCAAGTTAGTCTAAGGTCGTCCCAAGTTAGTCTCTTTCTAAGGACGAACTTAGATAAACCTTAGAATGAGAGTAACGAGACTAACTTGGGACGAACAAAGACAAACTTTAGTCTCATTCTAAGGTTTGTATAAGTTCATCCCAAGTTGGTCTCTTTCTAAGGACGAACTTAGACAACCCTTAGAATGAGACTACGGGACTAACTTGGGACGAATAAAGACAAACTTTAGTCTCATTCTAAGGTTTGTATAAGTTCGTCCCAAGTTAATCTAAGTTCGTCCCAAGTTAGTCTCTTTCTAAGGACGAACTTAGATAAACCTTAGGATGAGACTAACGAGACTGACTTGGGACGAATAAAGACAAACTTTTGTCTCATTCTAAGGTTTGTGTAAGTTCGTCCCAAGTTAGTCGAAGTTCGTCCCAAGTTAGTCTCTTTCTAAGGACGAACTTAGATAAACTTTAGAATGAGACTAACGAGATGAACTTGGGACGAACAAAGACATACTTTAGTCTCATTCTAAGGTTTGTATAAGTTCGTCCCAAGTTAGTCTAACTTTGTCACAAGGTAGTCTCTTTCTAAGGACGAACTTAGATAAACCTTAGAATGAGACTAACGAGACAAACTTGGGACGAACAAAGACAAACTTTAGTCTCATTCTAAGGTTTGTATAAGTTTGTCCCAAGTTAGTCTCTTTCTAAGGACGAACTTAGGCAAACCTTAAAATGAGACTATCGAGACTAACTTGGGACGAACAAAGACAAACTTTAGTCTCATTCTAAGGTTTGTATAAGTTCATCCCAAGTTGGTCTAAGTTCGTCCCAAGTTAGTCTCTTTCTAAGGACGAACTTAGATAAACCTTAGAATGAGACTAACGAGACTAACCTGGGACGAACAAAGACAAACTTTAGTCTCATTCTAAAGTTTGTATAAGTTCGTCCCAAGTTAGTCTAAGTTCGTCCCAAGTTAGTATCTTTATAAGGACGAACTTAGACAAAACCTTAGAATGAGACTACGAGACTAACTTGGGACGAATAAAGACAAACTTTAGTCTCATTCTAAGGTTTGTATAAGTTCGTCCCAAGTTAGTCTAAGTTCGTCCCAAGTTAGTCTCTTTCTAAGGACGAACTTAGGCAAACCTTAAAATGAGACTAACGAGACTAACTTGGGACGAACAAAGACAAACTTTAGTCTCATTCTAAGGTTTGTATAAGTTCATCCCAAGTTAGTCTAAGTTCGTCCCAAGTTAGTCTCTTTCTAAGGACGAACTTAGATAAACCTTAGAATGAGACTAACGAGACTAACCTGGGACGAACAAAGACAAACTTTAGTCTCATTCTAAAGTTTGTATAAGTTCGTCCCAAGTTAGTCTAAGTTCGTCCCAAGTTAGTCTCTTTCTAGGACGAACTTAGATAAACCTTAGAATGAGACTAACGAGACTAACTTGGGACGAACAAAGACAAACTTTAGTCTCATTCTAAGGTTTGTATAAGTTCGTCTCAAGTTAGTCTAAGTTCTTCCCAAGTTAGTCTCTTTCTAAGGACGAACTTAGATATACCTTAGAATGAGACTAACGAGACCAACTTGGGACGAACAATGACAAACTTTAGTCTCATTCTAAGGTTTGTATAAGTTCGTCCCAAGTTAGTCTATGTTCGTCCCAAGTTAGTCTCTTTCTAAGGACGAACTTAGACAAACCTTAGAATGAGACTACGAGGCTAACTTGGGACGAATAAAGACAAACTTTAGTCTCATTCTAAGGTTTGTATAAGTTCGTCCCAAAGTTGATCTAAGTTCGTCCCAAGTTAGTCTCTTTCTAAGGACGAACTTAGATAAACCTTAGAATGAGACTAACGAGACTGACTTGGGACGAACAAAGACAAACTTTTGTCTCATTCTAAGGTTTGTGTAATTTCGTCCCAAGTTAGTCGAAGTTTGTCCCAAGTTAGTCTCTTTCTAAGGACGAACTTAGATAAACTTTTGAATGAGACTAACGAGTCGAACTTAGGACGAACAAAGACAAACTTTAGTCTCATTCTAAGGTTTGTATAAGTTCGTCCCAAGTTAGTCTAAGGTCGTCCCAAGTTAGTCTCTTTCTTAGGACGAACTTAGATAAACCTTAGAATGAGAGTAACGAGACTAACTTGGGACGAACAAAGACAAACTTTAGTCTCATTCTAAGGTTTGTATAAGTTCATCCCAAGTTGGTCTCTTTCTAAGGACGAACTTAGACAACCCTTAGAATGAGACTACGGGACTAACTTGGGACGAATAAAGACAAACTTTAGTCTCATTCTAAGGTTTGTATAAGTTCGTCCCAAGTTAATCTAAGTTCGTCCCAAGTTAGTCTCTTTCTAAGGACGAACTTAGATAAACCTTAGAATGAGACTAACGAGACTGACTTGGGACGAATAAAGACAAACTTTTGTCTCATTCTAAGGTTTGTGTAAGTTCGTCCCAAGTTAGTCGAAGTTCGTCCCAAGTTAGTCTCTTTCTAAGGACGAACTTAGATAAACTTTAGAATGAGACTAACGAGACGAACTTGGGACGAACAAAGACATACTTTAGTCTCATTCTAAGGTTTGTATAAGTTCGTCCCAAGTTAGTCTAACTTTGTCACAAGGTAGTCTCTTTCTAAGGACGAACTTAGATAAACCTTAGAATGAGACTAACGAGACAAACTTGGGACGAACAAAGACAAACTTTAGTCTCATTCTAAGGTTTGTATAAGTTTGTCCCAAGTTAGTCTAAGTTCGTCCCAAGTTAGTCTCTTTCTAAGGACGAACTTAGGCAAACCTTAAAATGAGACTATCGAGACTAACTTGGGACGAACAAAGACAAACTTAAGTCTCATTCTAAGGTTTGTATAAGTTCATCCCAAGTTGGTCTAAGTTCGTCCCAAGTTAGTCTCTTTCTAAGGACGAACTTAGATAAACCTTAGAATGAGACTAACGAGACTAACCTGGAACGAACAAAGACAAACTTTAGTCTCATTCTAAGTTTTGTATAAGTTCATCCCAAGTTAGTCTAAGTTTGTCCCAAGTTAGTCTCTTTCTAAGGACGAACTTAAATAAACCTTAGAATGAGACTAACGAGACTAACTTGGGACGAACAATGACAAACTTTAGTCTCATTCTAAAGTTTGTATAAGTTCGTCCCAAGTTAGTCTCTTTCTAAGGACGAACTTAGACAAACCTTAGAATGAGACTACGAGACTAACTTGGGACGAACAAAGACAAACTTTAGTCTCATTCTAAGGTTTGTATAAGTTCGTCCCAAGTTAGTCTAAGTTAGTCTAAGTTCGTCCCAAGTTAGTCTCTTTCTAAGGACGAACTTAGATAAACCTTAGAATGAGACTAACGAGACTAACTTGGGACGAACAAAGACAAACTTTAGTCTCATTCTAAGGTTTGTATAAGTTCATCTCAAGTTAGTCTAAGTTCGTCCCAAGTTAGTCTCTTTCTAAGGACGAACTTCGATATACCTTAGAATGAGACTAACGAGACCAACTTGGGACGAACAATGACAAACTTTAGTCTCATTCTAAGGTTTGTATAAGTTCGTCCCAAGTTAGTCGAAGTTTGTCCCAAGTTAGTATCTTTATAAGGACGAACTTAGACAAAACCTTAGAATGAGACTACGAGACTAACTTGGGACGAACAAAGACAAACTTTAGTCTCATTCTAAGGTTTGTATAAGTTCATCCCAAGTTAGTCTAAGTTCGTCCCAAGTTAGTCTCTTTCTAAGGACGAACTTAGATAAACCTTAGAATGAGACTAACGAGACTAACCTGGGACGAACAAAGACAAACTTTAGTCTCATTCTAAAGTTTGTATAAGTTCGTCCCAAGTTAGTCTAAGTTCGTCCCAAGTTAGTCTCTTTCTAAGGACGAACTTAGATAAACCTTAGAATGAGACTAACGAGACTAACTTGGGACGAACAAAGACAAACTTTAGTCTCATTCTAAGGTTTGTATAAGTTCGTCTCAAGTTAGTCTAAGTTCTTCCCAAGTTAGTCTCTTTCTAAGGACGAACTTAGATATACCTTAGAATGAGACTAACAAGACCAACTTGGGACGAACAATGACAAACTTTAGTCTCATTCTAAGGTTTGTATAAGTTCGTCCCAAGTTAGTCTATGTTCGTCCCAAGTTAGTCTCTTTCTAAGGACGAACTTAGACAAACCTTAGAATGAGACTACGAGACTAACTTGGGACGAATAAAGACAAACTTTAGTCTCATTCTAAGGTTTGTATAAGTTCGTCCCAAGTTAGTCTAAGTTCATCCCAAGTTAGTCTCTTTCTAAGGCCGAACTTAGATAAACCTTAGAATGAGACTAACGAGACTAACTTGGGACGAACAAAGACAAACTTTAGTCTCATTCAAAGGTTTGTATAGGTTCATCCCAAGTTAGTCTAAGTTCGTCCCAAGTTAGTCTCTTTCTAAGGACGAACTTAGACAAACCATAGATTGAGACTAACGAGACTAACTTGGGACGAACAAAGACAAACTTTAGTCTCATTCTAAGGTTTGTATAAGTTCATCCCAAGTTAGTCTAAGTTCGTCCCAAGTTAGTCTCAATCTAAGGACGAACTTAGATAAACCTTAGAATGAGACTATCGAGACTAACTTGGGACGAACAAAGACAAACTTTAGTCTCATTCTAAGGTTTGTATAAGTTCGTCCCAAGTTAGTCTAAGTTTGTCCCAAGTTAGTCTCTTTATAAGGACGAACTTAGACAAACCTTAGAATGAGACTAACGAGACTAACTTGGGACGAACAAAGACAAACTTTAGTCTCATTCTAAAGTTTGTATAAGTTCGTCCCAAGTTAGTCTCTTTCTAAGGGCGAACTTAGACAAACCTTAGAATGAGACTAACGAGACTAACATGGGACGAACAAAGATAAACTTTAGTCTCATTCTAAGGTTTGTATAAGTTCTTCCCAATTTAATCTAAGTTCGTCCCAAGTTAGTCTCTTTCTAAGGACGAACTTAGATAAACCTTAGAATGAGACTAATGAGACTAACTTGGGACGAACAAAGACAAACTTTAGTCTCATTCTAAGGTTTGTATAAGTTAGTCCCAAGTTAGTCTAAGTTCGTCCCAAGTTAGTCTCTTTCTAAGGACGAACTTAGATAAACCTTAGAATGAGACTAACGAGACTAACTTGGGACGCACAAAGACAAACTTTAGTCTCATTCTAAAGTTTGTATAAGTTCATCCCAAGTTAGTCTCTTTCTAAGGACGAACTTAGACAAACCTTAGAATGAGACTACGAGACTAACTTGGGACGAATAAAGACAAACTTTAGTCTCATTCTAAGGTTTTTATAAGTTCGTCCTAAGTTAGTCTCTTTCTAAGGACGAACTTAGATAAACCTTAGAATGAGACTAACGAGACTAACTTGGGACGAACAAAGACAAACTTTAGTCTCATTATAAGGTTTGTATAAGTTCGTCCCAAGTTAGTCTCTTTCTAAAGACGAACTTAGATAAACCTTAGAATGAGACTAACGAGACTAACTTGGGACGAACAAAGACAAACTTTAGTCTCATTCTAAGGTTTGTATAAGTTCGTCCCAAGTTAGTCTAAGTTTGTCCCAAGTTAGTCTCTTTCTAAGGACGAGAAGATTAGTATGAAAAATTGGAATAATACAGAGAAGATTAGTATGAAAAAAAAAGGACGAACTTAGATAAACCTTAGAATGAGACTAACGAGACTAACTTGGGACGCACAAAGACAAACTTTAGTCTCATTCTAAAGTTTGTATAAGTTCGTCTCAAGTTAGTCTCCTTCTAAGGACGAACTTAGACAAACCTTAGAATGAGACTAACGAGACTAACGTGGGACGACTAAAGACAAACTTTAGTCTCATTCTAAGGTTTGTATAAGTTCGTCCCAAGTTAGTCTAAGTTCATCCCAAGTTAGTCTCTTTCTAAGGACGAACTTAGATAGACCTTAGAATGAGACTAACGAGACTAACTTGGGATGAACAAAGACAAACTTTAGTCTCATTCTAAGGTTTGTATAAGTTCATCCCAAGTTAGTCTAAGTTCGTCCCAAGTTAGTCTCTTTCTAAGGACGAACTTAGACAAACCTTAGAATCAGACTAACGAGACTAACAGGGGACGAACAAAGACAAACTTTAGTCTCATTCTAAAGTTTGTATAAGTTCATCCCAAGTTAGTCTAAGTTCGTACCAAGTTAGTCTCAATCTAAGGACGAACTTAGATAAACCTTAGAATGAGACTAACGAGACTAACTTGGGACGAACAAAGACAAACTTTAGTCTCATTCTAAGGTTTGTATAAGTTCGTCCCAAGTTAGTCTAAGTTTGTCCCAAGTTAGTCTCTTTCTAAGGACGAACTTAGACAAACCTTAGAATGAGACTAACGAGACAAACTTGGGACGAACAAAGACAAACTTTAGTCTCATTCTAAAGTTTGTATAAGTTCGTCCCAAGTTAGTCTCTTTCTAAGGGCGAACTTAGACAAACCTTAGAATGAGACTAACGAGACTAATATGGGACGAACAAAGACAAACTTTAGTCTCATTCTAAGGTTTGTATAAGTTCATCCCAAGTTAGTCTAAGTTCGTCCCAAGTTAGTCTCTTTCTAAGGACGAACTTAGACAAACCATAGAATGAGACTAATGAGATTAACTTGGGACGAACAAAGACAAACTTTAGTCTCATTCTAAGGTTTGTATAAGTTCATCCCAAGTTAGTCTAAGTTCATCCCAAGTTAGTCTCAATCTAAGGACGAACTTAGATAAACCTTAGAATGAGACTAACGAGACTAACTTGGGACGAACAAAGACAAACTTTAGTCTCATTCTAAGGTTTGTATAAGTTCGTCCCAAGTTAGTCTAAGTTTGTCCCAAGTTAGTCTCTTTCTAAGGACGAACTTAGACAAACCTTAGAATGAGACTAACGAGACTAACTTGGGACGAACAAAGACAAACTTTAGTCTCATTCTAAAGTTTGTATAAGTTCGTCCCAAGTTAGTCTCTTTCTAAGGACGAACTTAGACAAACCTTAGAATGAGACTACGAGACTAACCTGGGACGAACAAAGACAAACTTTAGTCTCATTCTAAGGTTTGTATAAGTTCGTCCCAAGTTAGTCTAAGTTCGTCCCAAGTTAGTCTCTTTCTAAGGACGAACTTAGATAAACCTTAGAATGAGACTAACGAGACTAACTTGGGACGAACAAAGACAAACTTTAGTCTCATTCTAAGGTTTGTATAAGTTCGTCTCAAGTTAGTCTAAGTTCGTCCCAAGTTAGTCTCTTTCTAAGGACGAACTTAGATATACCTTAGAATGAGACTAACGAGACCAACTTGGGACGAACAATGACAAACTTTAGTCTCATTCTAAGGTTTGTATAAGTTCGTCCCAAGTTAGTCGAAGTTTGTCCCAAGTTAGTATCTTTATAAGGACGAACTTAGACAAAACCTTAGAATGAGACTACGAGACTAACTTGGGACGAATAAAGACAAACTTTAGTCTCATTCTAAGGTTTGTATAAGTTCGTCCCAAGTTAGTCTAAGTTCGTCCCAAGTTAGTCTCTTTCTAAGGACGAACTTAGGCAAACCTTAAAATGAGACTAACGAGACTAACTTGGGACGAACAAAGACAAACTTTAGTCTCATTCTAAGGTTTGTATAAGTTCATCCCAAGTTAGTCTAAGTTCGTCCCAAGTTAGTCTCTTTCTAAGGACGAACTTAGATAAACCTTAGAATGAGACTAACGAGACTAACCTGGGACGAACAAAGACAAACTTTAGTCTCATTCTAAAGTTTGTATAAGTTCGTCCCAAGTTAGTCTAAGTTCGTCCCAAGTTAGTCTCTTTCTAAGGACGAACTTAGATAAACCTTAGAATGAGACTAACGAGACTAACTTGGGACGAACAAAGACAAACTTTAGTCTCATTCTAAGGTTTGTATAAGTTCGTCTCAAGTTAGTCTAAGTTCTTCCCAAGTTAGTCTCTTTCTAAGGACGAACTTAGATATACCTTAGAATGAGACTAACGAGACCAACTTGGGACGAACAATGACAAACTTTAGTCTCATTCTAAGGTTTGTATAAGTTCGTCCCAAGTTAGTCTATGTTCGTCCCAAGTTAGTCTCTTTCTAAGGACGAACTTAGACAAACCTTAGAATGAGACTACGAGACTAACTTGGGACGAATAAAGACAAACTTTAGTCTCATTCTAAGGTTTGTATAAGTTCGTCCCAAAGTTAATCTAAGTTCGTCCCAAGTTAGTCTCTTTCTAAGGACGAACTTAGATACACCTTAGAATGAGACTAACGAGACTGACTTGGGACGAACAAAGACAAACTTTTGTCTCATTCTAAGGTTTGTGTAAGTTCGTCCCAAGTTTGTCGAAGTTTGTCCCAAGTTAGTCTCTTTCTAAGGACGAACTTAGATAAACTTTTGAATGAGACTAACGAGTCGAACTTAGGACGAACAAAGACAAACTTTAGTCTCATTCTAAGGTTTATCGAAGTTCGTCCCAAGTTAGTCTAAGTTTGTCCCATGTTAGTCTCTTTCTAAGGACGAACTTAGACAAACCTTAGAATGAGACTAACGAGACAAACTTGGGACGAACAAAGACAAACTTTAGTCTCATTCTAAAGTTTGTATAAGTTCGTCCCAAGTTAGTCTCTTTCTAAGGGCGAACTTAGACAAACCTTAGAATGAGACTAAAGAGACTAACTTGAGACGAACAAAGACAAACTTTAGTCTCATTCTAAAGTTTGTATAAGTTCGTCCCAAGTTAGTCTCTTTCTAAGGGCGAACTTAGACAAACCTTAGAATGAGACTAACGAGACTAACATGGGACGAACAAAGACAAACTTTAGTCTCATTCTAAGGTTTGTATAAGTTCGTCCCAATTTAATCTAAGTTCGTCCCAAGTTAGTCTCTTTCTAAGGACGAACTTTGATAAACCTTAGAATGAGACTAATGAGACTAACTTGGGACGAACAAAGACAAACTTTAGTCTCATTCTAAGGTTTGTATAAGTTAGTCCCAAGTTAGTCTAAGTTCGTCCCAAGTTAGTCTCTTTCTAAGGACGAACTTAGATAAACCTTAGAATGAGACTAACGAGACTAACTTGGGACGCACAAAGACAAACTTTAGTCTCATTCTAAAGTTTGTATAAGTTCATCCCAAGTTAGTCTCTTTCTAAGGACGAACTTAGACAAACCTTAGAATGAGACTACGAGACTAACTTGGGACGAATAAAGACAAACTTTAGTCTCATTCTAAGGTTTTTATAAGTTCGTCCTAAGTTAGTCTCTTTCTAAGGATGAACTTAGATAAACCTTAGAATGAGACTAACGAGACTAACTTGGGACGAACAAAGACAAACTTTAGTCTCATTATAAGGTTTGTATAAGTTCGTCCCAAGTTAGTCTCTTTCTAAAGACGAACTTAGATAAACCTTAGAATGAGACTAACGAGACTAACTTGGGACGCACAAAGACAAACTTTAGTCTCATTCTAAAGTTTGTATAAGTTCGTCCCAAGTTAGTCTCCTTCTAAGGACGAACTTAGACAAACCTTAGAATGAGACTAACGAGACTAACGTGGGACGACTAAAGACAAACTTTAGTCTCATTCTAAGGTTTGTATAAGTTCGTCCCAAGTTAGTCTAAGTTCATCCCAAGTTAGTCTCTTTCTAAGGACGAACTTAGATAGACCTTAGAATGAGACTAACGAGACTAACTTGGGATGAACAAAGACAAACTTTAGTCTCATTCTAAGGTTTGTATAAGTTCATCCCAAGTTAGTCTAAGTTCGTCCCAAGTTAGTCTCTTTCTAAGGACGAACTTAGACAAACCTTAGAATCAGACTAACGAGACTAACTGGGGACGAACAAAGACAAACTTTAGTCTCATTCTAAAGTTTGTATAAGTTCATCCCAAGTTAGTCTAAGTTCGTACCAAGTTAGTCTCAATCTAAGGACGAACTTAGATAAACCTTAGAATGAGACTAACGAGACTAACTTGAGACGAACAAAGACAAACTTTAGTCTCATTCTAAGGTTTGTATAAGTTCGTCCCAAGTTAGTCTAAGTTTGTCCCAAGTTAGTCTCTTTCTAAGGACGAACTTAGACAAACCTTAGAATGAGACTAACGAGACTAACTTGGGACGAACAAAGACAAACTTTAGTCTCATTCCAAAGTTTGTATAAGTTCGTCCCAAGTTAGTCTCTTTCTAAGGGCGAACTTAGACAAACCTTAGAATGAGACTAAAGAGACTAACATGGGACGAACAAAGACAAACTTTAGTCTCATTCTAAGGTTTGTATAAGTTCGTCCCAAGTTAATCTAAGTTCGTCCCAAGTTAGTCTCTTTCTATGGACGAACTTAGATAAACCTTAGAATGAGACTAATGAGACTAACTTGGGACGAACAAAGACAAACTTTAGTCCCATTCTAAGGTTTGTATAAGTTCGTCCCAAGTTAGTCTAAGTTCGTCCCAAGTTAGTCTCTTTCAAAGGACGAACTTAGATAAACCTTAGAATGAGACTAACGAGACTAACTTGGGACGAACAAAGACAAACTTTAGTCTCATTCTGAGGTTTGTATAAGTTCGTCCCAAGTTAGTCTAAGTTCGTCCCAAGTTAGTCCCTTTCTAAGGACGAACTTAGATAAACCTTAGAATGAAACTAACGAGACTGACTTGGGATGAACAAAGACAAACTTTAGTCTCATTCTAAGGTTTGTATAAGTTCGTCCCAAGTTAGTCTAAGTTCGTCCCAAGTTTGTCTCTTTCTAAAGACAAACTTAGATAAACCTTAGAATGAGACTAACGAGACTAACTTGGGACGAACAAAGACAAACTTTAGTCTCATTCTAAGGTTTGTATAAGTTAGTCCCAAGTTAGTCTAAGTTCGTCCCAAGTTAGTCTCTTTCTAAGGACGAACTTATATAAACCTTAGAATGAGACTAACGAGACTAACTTGGGACGCACAAAGACAAACTTTAGTCTCATTCTAAAGTTTGTATAAGTTCATCCCAAGTTAGTCTCTTTCTAAGGACGAACTTAGCCATACCTTAGAATGAGACTACGTGACTAACTTGGGACGAATAAAGACAAACTTTAGTCTCATTCTAAGGTTTTTATAAGTTCGTCCCAAGTTAGTCTCTTTCTAAGGACGAACTTAGATAAACCTTAGAATTAGACTAACGAGACTAACTTGGGACGAACAAAGACAAACTTTAGTCTCATTATAAGATTTGTATAAGTTCGTCCCAAGTTAGTCTCTTTCTAAAGATGAACTTAGATAAACCATAGAATGAGACTAACGAGACTAACTTGGGACGAACAAAGACAAACTTTAGTCTCATTCTAAGGTTTGTATAAGTTAGTCCCAAGTTAGTCTAAGTTCGTCCCAAGTTAGTCTCTTTCTAAGGACGAACTTAGATAAACCTTAGAATGAGACTAACGAGACTAACTTGGGACGCACAAAGACAAACTTTAGTCTCATTCTAAAGTTTGTATAAGTTCATCCCAAGTTAGTCTCTTTCTAACGACGAACTTAGACAAACCTTAGAAAGAGACTACGATACTAACTTGGGACAAGTAAAGACAAACTTTAGTCTCATTCTAAGGTTTTTATAAGTTCGTCCCAAGTTAGTCTAAGTTCGTCCCAAGTTAGTCTCTTTCTAAGGACGAACTTAGATAAACCTTAGAATGAGACTAACGAGACTAACTTGGGACGAACAAAGACAAACTTTAGTCTCATTCTAAGGTTTGTATAAGTTCGTCCCAAGTTAGTCTCTTTCTAAAGACGAACTTAGATAAACCTTAGAATGAGACTAACGAGACTAACTTGGGACGAACAAAGACAAACTTTAGTCTCATTCTAAGGTTTGTATAAGTTCGTCCCAAGTTAGTCTAAGTTTGTCCCAAGTTAGTCTCTTTCAAAGGACGAACTTAGATAAACCTTAGAATGAGACTAACGAGACTAACTTGGGACGCACAAAGACAAACTTTAGTCTCATTCTAAAGTTTGTATAAGTTCGTCCCAAGTTAGTCTCCTTCTAAGGACGAACTTAGACAAACCTTAGAATGAGACTAACGAGACTAACGTGGGATGACTAAAGACAAACTTTAGTCTCATTCTAAGGTTTGTATAAGTTCATCCCAAGTTAGTCTAAGTTCATCCCAAGTTAGTCTCTTTCTAAGGACGAACTTAGATAAACCTTAGAATGAGACTAACGAGACTAACTTGGGACGAACAAAGACAAACTTTAGTCTCATTCAAAGGTTTGTATAAGTTCATCCCAAGTTAGTCTAAGTTCATCCCAAGTTAGTCTCTTTCTAAGGACGAACTTAGACAAACCTTAGAATGAGACTAACGAGACTAACTTGGGACGAACAAAGACAAACTTTAGTCTCATTCTAAGGTTTGTATAAGTTCGTCCCAAGTTAGTCTAAGTTCGTCCCAAGTTAGTCTCAATCTAAGGACGAACTTAGATAAACCTTAGAATGAGACTAACGAGACTAACTTGGGACGAACAAAGACAAACTTTAGTCTCATTCTAAGGTTTGTATAAGTTCGTCCCAAGTTAGTCTAAGTTTGTCCCAAGTTAGTCTCTTTCTAAGGACGAACTTAGACAAACCTTAGAATGAGACTAACGAGACTAACTTGGGACGAACAAAGACAAACTTTAGTCTCATTCTAAAGTTTGTATAAGTTCGTCCCAAGTTAGTCTCTTTCTAAGGGCGAACTTAGACAACCCTTAGAATGAGACTAACGAGACTAACATGGGACGAACAAAGACAAACTTTAGTCTCATTCTAAGGTTTGTATAAGTTTGTCCCAAGTAAATCTAAGTTCGTCCCAAGTTAGTCTCTTTCTAAGGACGAACTTAGATAAACCTTAGAATGAGACTAATGAGACTAACTTGGGACGAACAAAGACAAACTTTAGTCCCATTCTAAGGTTTGTATAAGTTCGTCCCAAGTTAGTCTAAGTTCGTCCCAAGTTAGTCTCTTTCAAAGGACGAACTTAGATAAACCTTAGAATGAGACTAACGAGACTAACTTGGGACGAACAAAGACAAACTTTAGTCTCATTCTAAGGTTTGTATAAGTTCGTCCCAAGTTAGTCTAAGTTCGTCCCAAGTTAGTCCCTTTCTAAGGACGAACTTAGATAAACCTTAGAATGAAACTAACGAGACTGACTTGGGACGAACAAAGACAAACTTTAGTCTCATTCTAAGGTTTGTATAAGTTCGTCCCAAGTTAGTCTAAGTTCGTCCCAAGTTTGTCTCTTTCTAAAGACGAACTTAGATAAACCTTAGAATGAGACTAACAAGACTAACTTGGGGCGAACAAAGACAAACTTTAGTCTCATTCTAAGGTTTGTATAAGTTAGTCCCAAGTTAGTCTAAGTTCGTCCCAAGTTAGTCTCTTTCTAAGGACGAACTTAGATAAACCTTAGAATGAGACTAACGAGACTAACTTGGGACGCACAAAGACAAACTTTAGTCTCATTCTAAAGTTTGTATAAGTTCATCCCAAGTTAGTCTCTTTCTAAGGACGAACTTAGACATACCTTAGAATGAGACTGCGAGACTAACTTCGGACGAATAAAGACAAACTTTAGTCTCATTCTAAGGTTTTTATAAGTTCGTCCCAAGTTAGTCTCTTTCTAAGGACGAACTTAGATAAACATTAGAATGAGACTAACGAGACTAACTTGGGACGAACAAAGACAAACTTTAGTCTCATTATAAGGTTTGTATAAGTTCGTCCCAAGTTAGTCTCTTTCTAAATATGAACTTAGATAAACCTTAGAATGAGACTAACGAGACTAACTTGGGACGAACAAAGACAAACTTTAGTCTCATTCTAAGGTTTGTATAAGTTAGTCCCAAGTTAGTCTAAGTTCGTCCCAAGTTAGTCTCTTTCTAAGGACGAACTTAGATAAACCTTAGAATGAGACTAACGAGACTAACTTGGGACGCACAAAGACAAACTTTAGTCTCATTCTAACGTTTGTATAAGTTCATCCCAAGTTAGTCTCTTTCTAACGACGAACTTAGACAAACCTTAGAAAGAGACTACGAGACTAACTTGGGACGAATAAAGACAAACTTTAGTCTCATTCTAAGGTTTTTATAAGTTCGTCCCAAGTT
The DNA here is from genome assembly GCA_033675215.1 of Rhodiola kirilowii. Classification (NCBI taxonomy): domain Eukaryota; kingdom Viridiplantae; phylum Streptophyta; class Magnoliopsida; order Saxifragales; family Crassulaceae; genus Rhodiola; species Rhodiola kirilowii. The sequence continues at coordinate 184,204 of JAUCNB010000077.1, forward strand.
AGTCTAAGTTCGTCCCAAGTTAGTCTCTTTCTAAGGACGAACTTAGATAAACCTTAGAATGAGACTAACGAGACTAACTTGGGACGAACAAAGACAAACTTTAGTCTCATTCTAAGGTTTGTATAAGTTCGTCCCAAGTTAGTCTCTTTCTAAAGACGAACTTAGATAAACCTTAGAATGAGACTAACGAGACTAACTTGGGACGAACAAAGACAAACTTTAGTCTCATTCTAAGGTTTGTATAAGTTCGTCTTAAGTTAGTCTAAGTTTGTCCCAAGTTAGTCTCTTTCTAAGGACGAACTTAGATAAACCTTAGAATGAGACTAACGAGACTAACTTGGGACGCACAAAGACAAACTTTAGTCTCATTCTAAAGTTTGTATAAGTTCGTCCCAAGTTAGTCTCCTTCTAAGGACGAACTTAGACAAACCTTAGAATGAGACTAACGAGACTAACGTGGGATGACTAAAGACAAACTTTAGTCTCATTCTAAGGTTTGTATAAGTTCGTCCCAAGTTAGTCTAAGTTCATCCCAAGTTAGTCTCTTTCTAAGGACGAACTTAGATAAACCTTAGAATGAGACTAACGAGACTAACTTGGGACGAACAAAGACAAACTTTAGTCTCATTCTAAGGTTTGTATAAGTTCATCCCAAGTTAGTCTAAGTTTGTCCCAAGTTAGTCTCTTTCTAAGGACGAACTTAGATAAACCTTAGAATGAGACTAACGAGACTAACTTGGGACGCACAAAGACAAACTTTAGTCTCATTCTAAAGTTTGTATAAGTTCGTCCCAAGTTAGTCTCCTTCTAAGGACGAACTTAGACAAACCTTAGAATGAGACTAACGAGACTAATGTGGGATGAACAAAGACAAACTTTAGTCTCATTCTAAGGTTTGTATAAGTTCATCCCAAGTTAGTCTAAGTTTGTCCCAAGTTAGTCTCTTTATAAGGACGAACTTAGACAAACCTTAGAATGAGACTAACGAGACTAACTTGGGACGAACAAAGACAAACTTTAGTCTCATTCTAAGGTTTTTATAAGTTCGTCCCAAGTTAGTCTAAGTTCGTCCCAAGTTAGTCTCTTTCTAAGGACGAACTTAGATAAACCTTAGAATGAGACTAATGAGACTAACTTGGGACGAACAAAGACAAACTTTAGTCCCATTCTAAGGTTTGTATAAGTTCGTCCCAAGTAAGTCAAAGTTCGTCCCAAGTTAGTCTCTTTCTAAGGACGAACTTAGATAAACCTTAGAATGAGACTAACGAGACTAACTTGGGACGAACAAAGACAAACTTTAGTCTCATTCTAAGGTTTGTATAAGTTCATCCCAAGTTAGTCTAAGTTCGTCCCAAGTTAGTCTCTTTCTAAGGACGAACTTAGACAAACCTTAGAATGAGACTAACGAGACTAACTTGGGACGAACAAAGACAAACTTTAGTCTCATTCTAAGGTTTGTATAAGTTCATCCCAAGTTAGTCTAAGTTCGTCCCAAGTTAGTCTCAATCTAAGGACGAACTTAGATAAGCCTTAGAATGAGACTAACGAGACTAACTTGGGACGAACAAAGACAAACTTTAGTCTCATTCTAAGGTTTGTATAAGTTCGTCCCAAGTTAGTCTAAGTTTGTCCCAAGTTAGCCTCTTTCTAAGGACGAACTTAGACAAACCTTAGAATGAGACTAACGAGACTAACTTGGGACGAACAAAGACAAACTTTAGTCTCATTCTAAAGTTTGTATAAGTTCGTCCCAAGTTAGTCTCTTTCTAAGGGCGAACTTAGACAAACATAAGAATGAGACTAACGAGACTAACATGGGACGAACAAAGACAAACTTTAGTCTCATTCTAAGGTTTGTAAAAGTTCGTCCCAAGTTAATCTAAGTTCGTCCCAAGTTAGTCTCTTTCTAAGGACGAACTTAGATAAACCTTAGAATGAGACTAATGAGACTAACTTGGGACGAACAAAGACAAACTTTAGTCCCATTCTAAGGTTTGTATAAGTACGTCCCAAGTTAGTCTCTTTCTAAAGACGAACTTAGATAAACCTTAGAATGAGACTAACGAGACTAACTTGGGACGAACAAAGACAAACTTTAGTCTCATTCTAAGGTTTGTATAAGTTCGTCCCAAGTTAGTCTAAGTTTGTCCCAAGTTAGTCTCTTTCTAAGGACGAACTTAGATAAACCTTAGAATGAGACTAACGAGACTAACTTGGGACGCACAAAGACAAACTTTAGTCTCATTCTAAAGTTTGTATAAGTTCGTCCCAAGTTAGTCTCCTTCTAAGGACGAACTTTGACAAACCTTAGAATGAGACTAACGAGACTAACGTGGGACGAACAAAGACAAACTTTAGTCTCATTCTAAGGTTTGTATAAGTTCGTCCCAAGTTAGTCTCTTTCTAAAGACGAACTTAGATAAACCTTAGAATGAGACTAACGAGACTAACTTGGGACGAACAAAGACAAACTTTAGTCTCATTCTAAGGTTTGTATAAGTTCGTCTTAAGTTAGTCTAAGTTTGTCCCAAGTTAGTCTCTTTCTAAGGACGAACTTAGATAAACCTTAGAATGAGACTAACGAGACTAACTTGGGACGCACAAAGACAAACTTTAGTCTCATTCTAAAGTTTGTATAAGTTCGTCCCAAGTTAGTCTCCTTCTAAGGACGAACTTAGACAAACCTTAGAATGAGACTAACGAGACTAACGTGGGATGACTAAAGACAAACTTTAGTCTCATTCTAAGGTTTGTATAAGTTCGTCCCAAGTTAGTCTAAGTTCATCCCAAGTTAGTCTCTTTCTAAGGACGAACTTAGATAAACCTTAGAATGAGACTAACGAGACTAACTTGGGACGAACAAAGACAAACTTTAGTCTCATTCTAAGGTTTGTATAAGTTCATCCCAAGTTAGTCTAAGTTTGTCCCAAGTTAGTCTCTTTCTAAGGACGAACTTAGATAAACCTTAGAATGAGACTAACGAGACTAACTTGGGACGCACAAAGACAAACTTTAGTCTCATTCTAAAGTTTGTATAAGTTCGTCCCAAGTTAGTCTCCTTCTAAGGACGAACTTAGACAAACCTTAGAATGAGACTAACGAGACTAATGTGGGATGAACAAAGACAAACTTTAGTCTCATTCTAAGGTTTGTATAAGTTCATCCCAAGTTAGTCTAAGTTTGGCCCAAGTTAGTCTCTTTCTAAGGACGAACTTAGACAAACCTTAGAATGAGACTAACGAGACTAACTTGGGACGAACAAAGACAAACTTTAGTCTCATTCTAAGGTTTTTATAAGTTCGTCCCAAGTTAGTCAAAGTTCGTCCCAAGTTAGTCTCTTTCTAAGGACGAACTTAGATAAACCTTAGAATGAGACTAATGAGACTAACTTGGGACGAACAAAGACAAACTTTAGTCCCATTCTAAGGTTTGTATAAGTTCGTCCCAAGTTAGTCTAAGTTCGTCCCAAGTTAGTCTCTTTCTAAGGACGAACTTAGATAAACCTTAGAATGAGACTAACGAGACTAACTTGGGACGAACAAAGACAAACTTTAGTCTCATTCTAAGGTTTGTATAAGTTCATCCCAAGTTAGTCTAAGTTCGTCCCAAGTTAGTCTCTTTCTAAGGACGAACTTAGACAAACCTTAGAATGAGACTAACGAGACTAACTTGGGACGAACAAAGACAAACTTTAGTCTCATTCTAAGGTTTGTATAAGTTCATCCCAAGTTAGTCTAAGTTCGTCCCAAGTTAGTCTCAATCTAAGGACGAACTTAGATAAGCCTTAGAATGAGACTAACGAGACTAACTTGGGACGAACAAAGACAAACTTTAGTCTCATTCTAAGGTTTGTATAAGTTCGTCCCAAGTTAGTCTAAGTTTGTCCCAAGTTAGCCTCTTTCTAAGGACGAACTTAGACAAACCTTAGAATGAGACTAACGAGACTAACTTGGGACGAACAAAGACAAACTTTAGTCTCATTCTAAAGTTTGTATAAGTTCGTCCCAAGTTAGTCTCTTTCTAAGGGCGAACTTAGACAAACATAAGAATGAGACTAACGAGACTAACATGGGACGAACAAAGACAAACTTTAGTCTCATTCTAAGGTTTGTAAAAGTTCGTCCCAAGTTAATCTAAGTTCGTCCCAAGTTAGTCTCTTTCTAAGGACGAACTTAGATAAACCTTAGAATGAGACTAATGAGACTAACTTGGGACGAACAAAGACAAACTTTAGTCCCATTCTAAGGTTTGTATAAGTTCGTCCCAAGTTAGTCTCTTTCTAAGGACGAACTTAGATAAACCTTAGAATGAGACTAACGAGACTAACTTGGGACGAACAAAGACAAACTTTAGTCTCATTCTAAGGTTTGTATAAGTACGTCCCAAGTTAGTCTAAGTTCGTCCCAAGTTAGTCCCTTTCTAAGGACGAACTTAGATAAACCTTAGAATGAAACTAACGAGACTGACTTGGGACGAACAAAGACAAACTTTAGTCTCATTCTAAGGTTTGTATAAGTTCATCCCAAGTTAGTCTAAGTTCGTCCCAAGTTTGTCTCTTTCTAAAGACGAACTTAGAAAACCTTAGAATGAGACTAACGAGACTAACTTGGGACGAACAAAGACAAACTTTAGTCTCATTCTAAGGTTTGTATAAGTTAGTCCCAAGTTAGTCTAAGTTCGTCCCAAGTTAGTCTCTTTCTAAGGACGAACTTAGATAAACCTTAGAATGAGACTAACGAGACTAACTTGGGACGCACAAAGACAAACTTTAGTCTCATTCTAAAGTTTGTATAAGTTCATCCCAAGTTAGTCTCTTTCTAAGGACGAACTTAGACATACCTTAGAATGAGACTACGAGACTAACTTGGGACGAATAAAGACAAACTTTAGTCTCATTCTAAGGTTTTTATAAGTTCGTCCCAAGTTAGTCTCTTTCTAAGGACGAACTTAGATAAACCTTAGAATGAGACTAACGAGACTAACTTGGGACGAACAAAGACAAACTTTAGTCTCATTATAAGGTTTGTATAAGTTCGTCCCAAGTTAGTCTAAGTTTCTAAAGACGAACTTAGATAAACCTTAGAATGAGACTAACGAGACTAACTTGGGACGAACAAAGACAAACTTTAGTCTCATTCTAAGGTTTTTATAAGTTCGTCCCAAGTTAGTCTCTTTCTAAGGACGAACTTAGATAAACCTTAGAATGAGACTAACGAGACTAACTTGGGACGAACAAAGACAAACTTTAGTCTCATTCTAAGGTTTGTATAAGTTCGTCCCAAGTTAGTCTAAGTTTGTCCCAAGTTAGCCTCTTTCTAAGGACGAACTTAGACAAACCTTAGAATGAGACTAACGAGACTAACTTGGGACGAACAAAGACAAACTTTAGTCTCATTCTAAAGTTTGTATAAGTTCGTCCCAAGTTAGTCTCTTTCTAAGGGCGAACTTAGACAAACATAAGAATGAGACTAACGAGACTAACATGGGACGAACAAAGACAAACTTTAGTCTCATTCTAAGGTTTGTAAAAGTTCGTCCCAAGTTAATCTAAGTTCGTCCCAAGTTAGTCTCTTTCTAAGGACGAACTTAGATAAACCTTAGAATGAGACTAATGAGACTAACTTGGGACGAACAAAGACAAACTTTAGTCCCATTCTAAGGTTTGTATAAGTTCGTCCCAAGTTAGTCTCTTTCTAAGGACGAACTTAGATAAACCTTAGAATGAGACTAACGAGACTAACTTGGGACGAACAAAGACAAACTTTAGTCTCATTCTAAGGTTTGTATAAGTACGTCCCAAGTTAGTCTAAGTTCGTCCCAAGTTAGTCCCTTTCTAAGGACGAACTTAGATAAACCTTAGAATGAAACTAACGAGACTGACTTGGGACGAACAAAGACAAACTTTAGTCTCATTCTAAGGTTTGTATAAGTTCATCCCAAGTTAGTCTAAGTTCGTCCCAAGTTTGTCTCTTTCTAAAGACGAACTTAGAAAACCTTAGAATGAGACTAACGAGACTAACTTGGGACGAACAAAGACAAACTTTAGTCTCATTCTAAGGTTTGTATAAGTTAGTCCCAAGTTAGTCTAAGTTCGTCCCAAGTTAGTCTCTTTCTAAGGACGAACTTAGATAAACCTTAGAATGAGACTAACGAGACTAACTTGGGACGCACAAAGACAAACTTTAGTCTCATTCTAAAGTTTGTATAAGTTCATCCCAAGTTAGTCTCTTTCTAAGGACGAACTTAGACATACCTTAGAATGAGACTACGAGACTAACTTGGGACGAATAAAGACAAACTTTAGTCTCATTCTAAGGTTTTTATAAGTTCGTCCCAAGTTAGTCTCTTTCTAAGGACGAACTTAGATAAACCTTAGAATGAGACTAACGAGACTAACTTGGGACGAACAAAGACAAACTTTAGTCTCATTATAAGGTTTGTATAAGTTCGTCCCAAGTTAGTCTCTTTCTAAAGACGAACTTAGATAAACCTTAGAATGAGACTAACGAGACTAACTTGGGACGAACAAAGACAAACTTTAGTCTCATTCTAAGGTTTGTATAAGTTCGTCCCAAGTTAGTCTAAGTTTGTCCCAAGTTAGTCTCTTTCTAAGGACGAACTTAGATAAACCTTAGAATGAGACTAACGAGACTAACTTGGGACGCACAAAGACAAACTTTTGTCTCATTCTAAAGTTTGTATAAGTTCGTCCCAAGTTAGTCTCCTTCTAAGGACGAACTTTGACAAACCTTAGAATGAGACTAACGAGACTAACGTGGGACGACTAAAGACAAACTTTAGTCTCATTCTAAGGTTTGTATAAGTTCGTCCCAAGTTAGTCTAAGTTCATCCCAAGTTAGTCTCTTTCTAAGGACGAACTTAGATAAACCTTATAATGAGACTAACGAGATGATACGGGGTGGAAGCGGGACTTTACGATGTAGGATTTGATGGAGGAGGATAGGTAGTGCAACCCGACGATTCTTGAAGCCAACCACTGCTTGTACAATGACCTGCAACAAGTAATTGCCTAACCACACTCTAAGTTTCCAAACCACACAACCACGCACGAAGTTGGAAGCACAATTTGGTTGCCGTCGAACGACCGCTTATGCAATCTCACAAGGAAACTACAAGAGCAAGGGGGTAGAGAACTCTCTCTCAAATAAGATATAGCAATAGCTAAAATCTGAAATTTTGATGAATAAATTCGAAAATCTGAATGTGTATTCAAAATACATGTAGATGAGGATTAATACTAAGAAATGAAAGTAAATGCATGTGTTGTGGACTTGTGCAGCCACCATGGGATCTTGAGTAGCCTCTTTTGAGCAATGAGCAGCCACCATGGAGTCTTGTGCATTCTCCTTTGATCCTTGTTCAGCCATAAGTGCCCATGATTGATCTTTGTGCAATACTATTAATAGCCATGCTTTCAATTTGTGCTTGGTTTGATGTGCTAAGGGAAAAGCATCAATTCTGGTCCTTTATTGCTTTCTTTCTTGCACTAAATGATGTTAGACTTCTCCCTTTGTTCTTCGTGCATGAGTCCTCCATAAGTGTCCCTTCTTTATGTCCATCCACTTTTGAGAATCTGAGTAATAAAAGCACACTAGATTTAGGCAGCATAAAGTTCTCATCAATTGTAGTATAACAATCAACTAGGAGTGAATTCACCTCATGTTGAATTTGTTTTGCTCGGTTCCTAGTCATTGGACCTTTGAAAGCTTCTTTCGTCGATGCATCAGCTTGTAGTTGTATAGGATTACTTGTAATAGTAGATGACCGACGAGGTGAGGCTAGTGTGTCCTCATCATCCTCCCCCTCTTCAAAAAGAGTCGTCCTCGACTCTGATTCTTCTTCACCCAAGTAAGGCGACAAGTCAGCCACGTTGAAAGTGGGACTCACCGCATAGTCTTCTGGAAGTTCAATCTTGTAGGCATTGTCATTTATTTTTGCTAACACTTTGAATGGTCCATCCCCACGAGGCATGAGTTTGGACTTGCGTTTCTCCGGAAAACGTTCTTTACGTAGATGTATCCAAACTAGATCTCCGGGTTCAAACGTTACCTTCTTTCGGTTCTTGTTAGCCTTGTGTGCGTAATACTTTACCTTTTTCTCAATCTGCTCCTTAGTCTTCTCGTGAATCCTGCTCACATATGCAGCACGCTTTGAGGCCTCCATATTACTTCGTTCTTGCAATGGAAGTGGCAGCAAGTCGAGTGGTGAAATGGGTTTGAATCCATAAACCACCTCAAATGGGCACATGCTTGTGGTAGAGTGAACTGCCCTATTGTAAGCGAACTGGATGTGCGGCAAGCACTCTTCCCATTCCCTTAGGTTCTTCTTGATCATAGTCCTTAGTAACGTTGAAAGGGTACGGTTTACCACCTCCGTTTGGCCATCAGTTTGTGGGTGACAAGTTGTTGAAAACAATAGCTTGGTCCCAAGCTTTCCCCATAATGTCTTCCAAAAGTAGCTCATAAACTTCACATCACGATCAGATACGATCGTCCTTGGTACTCCATGCAGACGCACAACCTCCCTGAAAAATAAATCAGCCACATGTGAAGCATCATCGCTCTTATGACATGGAATGAATTGTGCCATCTTCGAGAATCTATCAACAACAACAAAAATTGAATCCCTTCCCCTCTTAGTTTTAGGTAGTCCTAACACAAAATCCATACTAATATCTTTCCAAGGAACACTAGGAACTGGTAGAGGAGTATATAAACCGTGAGGGTTAAGTTTTGACTTAGCTTTGTGACATGTAATGCATCGCTGCACGAATCTTTCAACATCCTTCCTCATCTCTGGCCAATAAAAATGATCAGCAAGCATCTCATAAGTCTTCTCCCGGCCAAAATGACCCATTAAACCACCTGCATGTGATTCTTGCAATAACAAAAGCCTAACCGAACAATCAGGAACACAAAGTTTGTTAGCTCTAAAAAGAAATCCATCATGCATATGATACTTATCCCATCCTTTTCCATCTTGACATCTTTCATATGGTTCTGAAAAGTAAGGATCAGCAACATACAAAGCTTTCAAACTTTCAAGTCCAAGCACTTTTACCTCTAATTGGTTCAACAAAACATGTCTACGAGATAGAGCATCAGCAACCATGTTTTCTTTACCCTTCTTATATCTCACAACATATGGGAAAGTCTCAATGAATTCTACCCATTTAGCATGCCTCCTATTGAGCTTAGCTTGACCCTTAAGATGTTTCAATGCTTCATGATCAGAATGAATGACAAACTCCTTAGTCCATAAGTAATGTTGCCAAGTTTCAAGCACACGAACTAAAGCATACAATTCCTTATCATAAACTGAATAGTTCAACTTTGCACCGCCCAATTTCTCACTAAAATATGCTATCGGTTTGCTTTCTTGCATTAAGACACCACCAATACCTATTCCACTAGCATCACACTCTATTTCAAAAGTTTTGTTAAAATCAGGAAGAACAAGCACCGGTGACTCCGTTAATCGTTTCTTAAGCTCTTTGAAAGCATTTTCTTGAGGCACATCCCATTTGAAAACAACACCCTTCTTTGTTAACTCATTCAATGGGGCAGCAATGGTACTAAAATCCTTAACAAACCTTCTATAGAAACCAGCAAGACCATGAAAACTTCTTACTTGACTCATATTGAGAGGAGTAGGCCAATTCTTGATTGCCTCAACTTTTGATTCGTCAACCTCAATTCCTTGCCCTGAAACGACATAGCCAAGAAAAACAACCTTCTTCGTGCAAAATGAGCACTTGTCCATGTTAGCATATAACTGTTCCCTCCTAAGAACATCTAACACAAGTTTGATATGATCAATATGCTCATCTATAGACTTGCTGTATATCAAGATGTCATCAAAGTAAACAACAACAAATCTTCCAATGTAAGCTCTCAAGACATGATTCATTAACCTCATGAAAGTACTAGGTGCATTAGTTAATCCAAACGGCATGACTAACCACTCATACAATCCAAATTTTGTTTTGAATGCCGTTTTCCATTCATCTCCCTCTTTCATCCGAATTTGATGATATCCACTACGCAAATCAACCTTAGAGAATATCATAGAGCCACTAAGTTCATCAAGCATATCATCTAACCTAGGAATAGGATGACGATATCGAACAGTAATATTGTTTATGGCCCTACAATCAACACACATACGCCAAGAACCATCCTTCTTAGGAACTAAAATAACAGGGACAGCACAAGGACTTAAACTTTCACGTACATAACCTTTATTTAAAAGTTCTTGTACCTGCCTTTGTATCTCCTTTGTCTCTTCGGGATTTGTGCGGTATGGTGGTCGGTTTGGAAGTGAAGCTCCTGGAATGAGATCAATTTGATGTTCAATGCCACGCAATGGAGGTAAACCCGCTGGAACCTCCTCTGGAAAGACATCCTTGTAATCCTGCAAAACACGAGAAAAGGCACTAGGAAGAGATGTCAAGTCGTTAGTCGATACCAATGTGTCTTTGTACATCAGCACAAAGATCACTTGACTGGTGTTATTCCTCACATCTCTCAACTCAGATTTGGTGGCTAGCATGACGAAATTCTCTCCCTCACTTTTCTGTTTCTCTCTCGTGTTTGTTTTGGGACACTCACTCACTGTTTTGTGGTTTCCGCTCGTATGTTTTTTCTCTCCAACTCTCACACTCACTTTGTTTCCCTCGCTGGCTTTTTGCATATGTTCAGTCATAATTTGTTGCGGTGTCATAGGTTGGAGCACTAAATCCTTACCTTTCCACTTGATTGTGTAATGGTTTGTGCGTCCACAATGTTGCGCTGAAACATCATATTGCCACGGCCTTCCCAAAAGTAAATGACACACCTTCATGGGTAGAACATCACACTCAACCGTGTCAATATAATCGCCAATCTTAAACTGAACTTTTACCTTGTGTGTAATCTTCATTTCTCCGCATTCACTTAACCATTGCACATGGTATGGGTGAGGATGTGGCAGCAACTTCAGCTCAAGCTTTTCACACATCTCTTTACTTGCAAGGTTTTGGCAACTTCCTCCATCAATTATTACCTTCGCAACTTTGTCTTGAACTTTTGCTCTTGTTTGGAAAAGGTTGTGCCGTTGACAATTCTCTGAATCTTTCACTTGCACGCTGAGCACCTTGGTAACAACAAGTGAGGCACCTTGCTCATAATCACAATAATTGTGTTCTTCATCATCAAGAGTATCATTAGCAACTTCGTCTTCCAAATCACTTGCTGATTCATACTCTCCTTCCTCAGTGACGAGCATAGTACGGTTGTTTGGGCAGTCTTTGATCATATGACCACGTCCCTTACACTTGAAACACTCAATGTCTCTACTCTTGGATGTGGATCCAATGGAAGATGAACTAGATGACGCTGATTTGCCTTTCTCCCTTGAAGTTTCAGTTCCACCACTACGAGTGTTGGAACGATTGCCACCTACAGAGTTAGTGGTGATGCCTCGACCAACATTAAATTGTGGTACAAACTTACTTCCACTTGTTGTAGTCCGAGTAGTGAATGAGGTTGATTTGTTCAGCTTTGAGTCATCTTGCAATTGTCGTTCAGCCTTTGAAGCAAGATGCACCAACTCTATGACATTTCGGTAAGGTTGTAGCTCAACAATCCGTTTCACACTTGTGTTCAACCCATACAAGAATCGAGCCATGGACTGCTCCTCATCTTCTTGTATATCGGCACGTATAATAGCCTTCTCCATCTCCTTGTGGTACTCCTCAACAGATTGTTTACCTTGCCTCAAGTTTTGAAGCTTGTCAAAGATGTCTCTTCTATAGTGTCTTGGAATGAATCTCGCCCTCATCTCCCTTTTCATTTCTGCCCATGTAGAAATAGGCACTCCTCCTTCTTCTCGCTGAGCTTGAACTTGCTCCCACCAGATTAGGGCATAATCTTCAAACTCAAGTGAAGCCATAGCAAGCTTCTTCTCTTCAGAATAAATATGCATGCGAAATATCTTATCAACCTTTAACTCCCAAGTGAGATAAGCTTCCGGGTCAGATCCACCATCAAACTTTGGCATGGTAAATTTCAGCTTGCCAAATCTCTCCTCATCACACTGTTCGCGTCCATAGTTTCCTCGTCTACGAAACCCATCATTCCTATGCAATCCATAATAATCATCAGAATCATCATGATCGATATTACCTCTTCCGCATCCTCTTCCACGACCACGACCATCATATCGATGACCATCAGCCGCGTTATTCCTATGTCCAGCAGCTTGATTCCTTCGTCCTTGGGCATTACGGGCAGCAGTTCCATCATTTATGTCATCACGCTCATCACCATGCACACTAGCATCTCCGGGGACTTGACAAAGCTCTCGGACAATCTGAGCTACAAGATCAACTTGTATTGCTGCAAGATTTTGGGTTAGTTGTTGATTAACATTACCCATAAGTTGTTGAAGATCCTCGGACATTCTATCTTGCTTTTCCTCCAATGATTCAATGCTTGCTCTAAATTCTTGATGAAGATGATCACGTAAGGCATTGAAATGGAAATGTGTGATGGGCTGATTGAGTTGTCCAGCGCCATCAATTTCATATTCATCTCCATCACCTGCCATGATTAGTTGTGGAAAACTCTATACTAAAGATAAATGTGTATGAAAGAAAAAAAAGAAACTCAAACCTCACTTTCTCTTACCAACCGAAGCTCGTGAAGATTCCAAGTGAGTGCAGATTTGTGTTTTACTTCGGTGATGATGGTTGGTCCAAAAGAGTGAACAATCAAGCGCATACAAGTCGAGAATCACACAAACAATGGCTGATTTTGGATGCACTACTCGATAGACTAGATGAAATCCCTACAAATTCAGCAACTTTTTTTTTTTGCTTTTTTTTTTGCTTTTTTTGCTTTTTTTTTGCTTTTTTTTTGCTGTTTTTTTTTCTTTTTTTTTTTGCTTTTTTTTGGTTTTTTTTTTGCTTTTTTTTTGCTGTTTTTTTGACAGAATTGAAATCAACAAAACTACAAAGGGATAGATGGTACCAATGTAACCTCCGCTCTGATACCAAATGATACGGGGCGGAAGCGGGACTTTACGATGTAGGATTTGATGGAGGAGGATAGGTAGTGCAACCCGACGATTCTTGAAGCCAACCACTGCTTGTACAATGACCTGCAACAAGTAATTGCCTAACCACACTCTAAGTTTCCAAACCACACAACCACGCACGAAGTTGGAAGCACAATTTGGTTGCCGTCAAACGACCGCTTATGCAATCTCACAAGGAAACTACAAGAGCAAGGGGGTAGAGAACTCTCTCTCAAATAAGATATAGCAATAGCTAAAATCTGAAATTTTGATGAATAAATTCGAAAATCTGAATGTGTATTCAAAATACATGTAGATGAGGATTAATACTAAGAAATGAAAGTAAATGCATGTGTTGTGGACTTGTGCAGCCACCATGGGATCTTGAGTAGCCTCTTTTGAGCAATGAGCAGCCACCATGGAGTCTTGTGCATTCTCCTTTGATCCTTGTTCAGCCATAAGTGCCCATGATTGATCTTTGTGCAATACTATTAATAGCCATGCTTTCAATTTGTGCTTGGTTTGATGTGCTAAGGGAAAAGCATCAATTCTGGTCCTTTATTGCTTTCTTTCTTGCACTAAATGATGTTAGACTTCTCCCTTTGTTCTTCGTGCATGAGTCCTCCATAAGTGTCCCTTCTTTATGTCCATCCACTTTTGAGAATCTGAGTAATAAAAGCACACTAGATTTAGGCAGCATAAAGTTCTCATCAATTGTAGTATAACAATCAACTAGGAGTGAATTCACCTCATGTTGAATTTGTTTTGCTCGGTTCCTAGTCATTGGACCTTTGAAAGCTACTTTCGTCGATGCATCAGCTTGTAGTTGTATAGGATTACTTGTAATAGTAGATGACCGACGAGGTGAGGCTAGTGTGTCCTCATCACGAGACTAACTTGGGACGAACAAAGACAAACTTTAGTCGCATTCTAAGGTTTATATAAGTTCATCCCAAGTTAGTCTAAGTTCGTCCCAAGTTAGTCTCTTTCTAAGGATGAACTTAGACAAACCTTAGAATGAGACTAACGAGACTAACTTGGGACGAACAAAAAAAAACTTTAGTCTCATTCTAAGGTTTGTATAAGTTCATCCCAAGTTAGTCTAAGTTCGTCCCAAGTTAGTCTCAATCTAAGGATGAACTTAGATAAACCTTAGAATGAGACTAACGAGACTAACTTGGGACGAACAAAGACAAACTTTAGTCTCATTCTCAGGTTTGTATAAGTTCGTCCCAAGTTAGTCTAAGTTTGTCCCAAGTTAGTCTCTTTCTAAGGACGAACTTAGACAAACCTTAGAATGAGACTAACGAGACTAACTTGGGACGTACAAAGACAAACTTTAGTCTCATTCTAAAGTTTGTATAAGTTCGTCCCAAGTTAGTCTCTTTCTAAGGGCGAACTTAGACAAACCTTAGAATGAGACTAACGAGACTAACATGGGACGAACAAAGACAAACTCTAGTCTCATTCTAAGGTTTGTATAAGTTCGTCCCAAGTTAGTCTCTTTCTAAGGACGAACTTAGATAAACCTTAGAATGAAACTAACGAGACTGACTTGGGACGAACAAAGACTAACTTTAGTCTCATTCTAAGGTTTGTATAAGTTAGTCCCAAGTTAGTCTAAGTTCGTCCCAAGTTAGTCTCTTTCTAAGGACGAACTTAGATAAACCTTAGAATGAGACTAACGAGACTAACTTGGGACGCACAAAGACAAACTTTAGTCTCATTCTAAAGTTTGTATAAGCTCATCCCAAGTTAGTCTCTTTCTAAGGACGAACTTAGACAAACCTTAGAATGAGACTACGAGACTAACTTGGGACGAATAAAGATAAACTTTAGTCTCATTCTAAGGTTTTTATAAGTTCGTCCCAAGTTAGTCTCTTTCTAAGGATGAACTTATATAAACCTTTGAATGAGACTAACGAGACTAACTTGGGACGAACAAAGACAAACTTTAGTCTCATTCTAAAGTTTGTATAAGTTCGTCCCAAGTTAGTCTTAGTTTGTCCCAAGTTAGTCTCTTTCTAAGGACGAACTTAGACAAACCTTAGAATGAGACTAACGAGACTAACTTGGGACGAACAAAGACAAACTTTAGTCTCATTCTAAAGTTTGTATAAGTTCGTCCCAAGTTAGTCTCTTTCTAAGGGCGAACTTAGACAAACATAAGAATGAGACTAACGAGACTAACATGGGACGAACAAAGACAAACTTTAGTCTCATTCTAAGGTTTGTAAAAGTTCGTCCCAAGTTAATCTAAGTTCGTCCCAAGTTAGTCTCTTTCTAAGGACGAACTTAGATAAACCTTAGAATGAGACTAATGAGACTAACTTGGGACGAACAAAGACAAACTTTAGTCCCATTCTAAGGTTTGTATAAGTTCGTCCCAAGTTAGTCTAAGTTCGTCCCAAGTTAGTCTCTTTCTAAGGACGAACTTAGATAAACCTTAGAATGAGACTAACGAGACTAACTTGGGACGAACAAAGACAAACTTTAGTCTCATTCTAAGGTTTGTATAAGTTCGTCCCAAGTTAGTCTAAGTTCGTCCCAAGTTAGTCCCTTTGTAAGGACGAACTTAGATAAACCTTAGAATGAAACTAACGAGACTGACTTGGGATGAACAAAGACAAACTTTAGTCTCATTCTAAGGTTTGTATACGTTCATCCCAAGTTAGTCTAAGTTCGTCCCAAGTTTGTCTCTTTCTAAAGACGAACTTAGATAAACCTTAGAATGAGACTAACGAGACTAACTTGGGACGAACAAAGACAAACTTTAGTCTCATTCTAAGGTTTGTATAAGTTAGTCCCAAGTTAGTCTAAGTTCGTCCCAAGTTAGTCTCTTTCTAAGGACGAACTTAGATAAACCTTAGAATGAGACTAACGAGACTAACTTGGGACGCACAAAGACAAACTTTAGTCTCATTCTAAAGTTTGTATAAGTTCATCCGAAGTTAGTCTCTTTCTAAGGACGAACTTAGACATACCTTAGAATGAGACTACAAGACTAACTTGGGACGAATAAAGACAAACTTTAGTCTCATTCTAAGGTTTTTATAAGTTCGTCCCAAGTTAGTCTCTTTCTAAGGACGAACTTAGATAAACCTTAGAATGAGACTAACGAGACTAACTTGGGACGAACAAAGACAAACTTTATTCTCATTATAAGGTTTGTATAAGTTCGTCCCAAGTTAGTCTCTTTCTAAAGATGAACTTAGATAAACCTTAGAATGAGACTAACGAGACTAACTTGGGACGAACAAAGACAAACTTTAGTCTCATTCTAAGGTTTGTATAAGTTCGTCCCAAGTTAGTCTAAGTTTGTCCCAAGTTAGTCTCTTTCTAAGGACGAACTTAGATAAACCTTAGAATGAGACTAACGAGACTAACTTGGGACGCACAAAGACAAACTTTAGTCTCATTCTAAAGTTTGTATAAGTTCGTCCCAAGTTAGTCTCCTTCTAAGGACGAACTTTGACAAACCTTAGAATGAGACTAACGAGACTAACGTGGGACGACTAAAGACAAACTTTAGTCTCATTCTAAGGTTTGTATAAGTTTGTCCCAAGTTAGTCTAAGTTCATCCCAAGTTAGTCTCTTTCTAAGGACGAACTTAGATAAACCTTAGAATGAGACTAACGAGACTAACTTGGGACGAACAAAGACAAACTTTAGTCTCATTCTAAGGTTTATATAAGTTCATCCCAAGTTAGTCTAAGTTCGTCCCAAGTTAGTCTCTTTCTAAGGACGAACTTAGACAAACCTTAGAATGAGACTAACGAGACTAACTTGGGACGAACAAAGACAAACTTTAGTCTCATTCTAAGGTTTGTATAAGTTCGTCCCAAGTTAGTCTAAGTTTGTCCCAAGTTAGCCTCTTTTTAAGGATGAACTTAGACAAACCTTAGAATGAGACTAACGAGACTAACTTGGGACGAACAAAGACTAACTTTAGTCTCATTCTAAAGTTTGTATAAGTTCGTCCCAAGTTAGTCTCTTTCTAAGGGCGAACTTAGACAAACATAAGAATGAGACTAACGAGACTAACATGGGATGAACAAAGACAAACTTTAGTCTCATTCTAAGGTTTGTAAAAGTTCGTCCCAAGTTAATCTAAGTTCGTCCCAAGTTAGTCTCTTTCTAAGGACGAACTTAGATAAACCTTAGAATGAGACTAATGAGACTAACTTGGGACGAACAAAGACAAACTTTAGTCCCATTCTAAGGGATAGATGGTACCAATGTAACCTCCTCTCTGATACCAAATGATACGGGGTGGAAGCGGGACTTTACGATGTAGGATTTGATGGAGGAGGATAGGTAGTGCAACCCGACGATTCTTGAAGCCAACCACTGCTTGTACAATGACCTGCAACAAGTAATTGCCTAACCACACTCTAAGTTTCCAAACCACACAACCACGCACGAAGTTGGAAGCACAATTTGGTTGCCGTCGAACGACCGCTTATGCAATCTCACAAGGAAACTACAAGAGCAAGGGGGTAGAGAACTCTCTCTCAAATAAGATATAGCAATAGCTAAAATCTGAAATTTTGATGAATAAATTCGAAAATCTGAATGTGTATTCAAAATACATGTAGATGAGGATTAATACTAAGAAATGAAAGTAAATGCATGTGTTGTGGACTTGTGCAGCCACCATGGGATCTTGAGTAGCCTCTTTTGAGCAATGAGCAGCCACCATGGAGTCTTGTGCATTCTCCTTTGATCCTTGTTCAGCCATAAGTGCCCATGATTGATCTTTGTGCAATACTATTAATAGCCATGCTTTCAATTTGTGCTTGGTTTGATGTGCTAAGGGAAAAGCATCAATTCTGGTCCTTTATTGCTTTCTTTCTTGCACTAAATGATGTTAGACTTCTCCCTTTGTTCTTCGTGCATGAGTCCTCCATAAGTGTCCCTTCTTTATGTCCATCCACTTTTGAGAATCTGAGTAATAAAAGCACACTAGATTTAGGCAGCATAAAGTTCTCATCAATTGTAGTATAACAATCAACTAGGAGTGAATTCACCTCATGTTGAATTTGTTTTGCTCGGTTCCTAGTCATTGGACCTTTGAAAGCTTCTTTCGTCGATGCATCAGCTTGTAGTTGTATAGGATTACTTGTAATAGTAGATGACCGACGAGGTGAGGCTAGTGTGTCCTCATCATCCTCCCCCTCTTCAAAAAGAGTCGTCCTCGACTCTGATTCTTCTTCACCCAAGTAAGGCGACAAGTCAGCCACGTTGAAAGTGGGACTCACCGCATAGTCTTCTGGAAGTTCAATCTTGTAGGCATTGTCATTTATTTTTGCTAACACTTTGAATGGTCCATCCCCACGAGGCATGAGTTTGGACTTGCGTTTCTCCGAAAAACGTTCTTTACGTAGATGTATCCAAACTAGATCTCCGGGTTCAAACGTTACCTTCTTTCGGTTCTTGTTAGCCTTGTGTGCGTAATACTTTACCTTTTTCTCAATCTTCTCCTTAGTCTTCTCGTGAATCCTGCTCACATATGCAGCACGCTTTGAGGCCTCCATATTACTTCGTTCTTGCAATGGAAGTGGCAGCAAGTCGAGTGGTGAAATGGGTTTGAATCCATAAACCACCTCAAATGGGCACATGCTTGTGGTAGAGTGAACTGCCCTATTGTAAGCGAACTCGATGTGCGGCAAGCACTCTTCCCATTCCCTTAGGTTCTTCTTGATCATAGTCCTTAGTAACGTTGAAAGGGTACGGTTTACCACCTCCGTTTGGCCATCAGTTTGTGGGTGACAAGTTGTTGAAAACAATAGCTTGGTCCCAAGCTTTCCCCATAATGTCTTCCAAAAGTAGCTCATAAACTTCACATCACGATCAGATACGATCGTCCTTGGTACTCCATGCAGACGCACAACCTCCCTGAAAAATAAATCAGCCACATGTGAAGCATCATCGCTCTTATGACATGGAATGAAATGTGCCATCTTCGAGAATCTATCAACAACAACAAAAACTGAATCCCTTCCCCTCTTAGTTTTAGGTAGTCCTAACACAAAATCCATACTAATATCTTTCCAAGGAACACTAGGAACTGGTAGAGGAGTATATAAACCGTGAGGGTTAAGTTTTGACTTAGCTTTGTGACATGTAATGCATCGCTGCACGAATCTTTCAACATCCTTCCTCATCTCTGGCCAATAAAAATGATCAGCAAGCATCTCATAAGTCTTCTCCCGGCCAAAATGACCCATTAAACCACCTGCATGTGATTCTTGCAATAACAAAAGCCTAACCGAACAATCAGGAACACAAAGTTTGTTAGCTCTAAAAAGAAATCCATCATGCATATGATACTTATCCCATCCTTTTCCATCTTGACATCTTTCATATGGTTCTGAAAAGTAAGGATCAGCAACATACAAAGCTTTCAAACTTTCAAGTCCAAGCACTTTTACCTCTAATTGGTTCAACAAAACATGTCTACGAGATAGAGCATCAGCAACCATGTTTTCTTTACCCTTCTTATATCTCACAACATATGGGAAAGTCTCAATGAATTCTACCCATTTAGCATGCCTCCTATTGAGCTTAGCTTGACCCTTAAGATGTTTCAATGCTTCATGATCAGAATGAATGACAAACTCCTTAGTCCATAAGTAATGTTGCCAAGTTTCAAGCACACGAACTAAAGCATACAATTCCTTATCATAAACTGAATAGTTCAACTTTGCACCGCCCAATTTCTCACTAAAATATGCTATCGGTTTGCTTTCTTGCATTAAGACACCACCAATACCTATTCCACTAGCATCACACTCTATTTCAAAAGTTTTGTTAAAATCAGGAAGAACAAGCACCGGTGACTCCGTTAATCGTTTCTTAAGCTCTTTGAAAGCATTTTCTTGAGGCACATCCCATTTGAAAACAACACCCTTCTTTGTTAACTCATTCAATGGGGCAGCAATGGTACTAAAATCCTTAACAAACCTTCTATAGAAACCAGCAAGACCATGAAAACTTCTTACTTGACTCATATTGAGAGGAGTAGGCCAATTCTTGATTGCCTCAACTTTTGATTCGTCAACCTCAATTCCTTGCCCTGAAACGACATAGCCAAGAAAAACAACCTTCTTCGTGCAAAATGAGCACTTGTCCATGTTAGCATATAACTGTTCCCTCCTAAGAACATCTAACACAAGTTTGATATGATCAATATGCTCATCTATAGACTTGCTGTATATCAAGATGTCATCAAAGTAAACAACAACAAATCTTCCAATGTAAGCTCTCAAGACATGATTCATTAACCTCATGAAAGTACTAGGTGCATTAGTTAATCCAAACGGCATGACTAACCACTCATACAATCCAAATTTTGTTTTGAATGCCGTTTTCCATTCATCTCCCTCTTTCATCCGAATTTGATGATATCCACTACGCAAATCAACCTTAGAGAATATCATAGAGCCACTAAGTTCATCAAGCATATCATCTAACCTAGGAATAGGATGACGATATCGAACAGTAATATTGTTTATGGCCCTACAATCAACACACATACGCCAAGAACCATCCTTCTTAGGAACTAAAATAACAGGGACAGCACAAGGACTTAAACTTTCACGTACATAACCTTTATTTAAAAGTTCTTGTACCTGCCTTTGTATCTCCTTTGTCTCTTCGGGATTTGTGCGGTATGGTGGTCGGTTTGGAAGTGAAGCTCCTGGAATGAGATCAATTTGATGTTCAATGCCACGCAATGGAGGTAAACCCGCTGGAACCTCCTCTGGAAAGACATCCTTGTAATCCTGCAAAACACGAGAAAAGGCACTAGGAAGAGATGTCAAGTCGTTAGTCGATACCAATGTGTCTTTGTACATCAGCACAAAGATCACTTGACTGGTGTTATTCCTCACATCTCTCAACTCAGATTTGGTGGCTAGCATGACGAAATTCTCTCCCTCACTTTTCTGTTTCTCTCTCGTGTTTGTTTTGGGACACTCACTCACTGTTTTGTGGTTTCCGCTCGTATGTTTTTTCTCTCCAACTCTCACACTCACTTTGTTTCCCTCGCTGGCTTTTTGCATATGTTCAGTCATAATTTGTTGCGGTGTCATAGGTTGGAGCACTAAATCCTTACCTTTCCACTTGATTGTGTAATGGTTTGTGCGTCCACAATGTTGCGCTGAAACATCATATTGCCACGGCCTTCCCAAAAGTAAATGACACACCTTCATGGGTAGAACATCACACTCAACCGTGTCAATATAATCGCCAATCTTAAACTGAACTTTTACCTTGTGTGTAATCTTCATTTCTCCGCATTCACTTAACCATTGCACATGGTATGGGTGAGGATGTGGCAGCAACTTCAGCTCAAGCTTTTCACACATCTCTTTACTTGCAAGGTTTTGGCAACTTCCTCCATCAATTATTACCTTCGCAACTTTGTCTTGAACTTTTGCTCTTGTTTGGAAAAGGTTGTGCCGTTGACAATTCTCTGAATCTTTCACTTGCACGCTGAGCACCTTGGTAACAACA
The DNA here is from genome assembly GCA_033675215.1 of Rhodiola kirilowii. Taxonomy (NCBI): domain Eukaryota; kingdom Viridiplantae; phylum Streptophyta; class Magnoliopsida; order Saxifragales; family Crassulaceae; genus Rhodiola; species Rhodiola kirilowii. The sequence continues at coordinate 205,801 of JAUCNB010000077.1, forward strand.
AGTGAGGCACCTTGCTCATAATCACAATAATTGTGTTCTTCATCATCAAGAGTATCATTAGCAACTTCGTCTTCCAAATCACTTGCTGATTCATACTCTCCTTCCTCAGTGACGAGCATAGTACGGTTGTTTGGGCAGTCTTTGATCATATGACCACGTCCCTTACACTTGAAACACTCAATGTCTCTACTCTTGGATGTGGATCCAATGGAAGATGAACTAGATGACGCTGATTTGCCTTTCTCCCTTGAAGTTTCAGTTCCACCACTACGAGTGTTGGAACGATTGCCACCTACAGAGTTAGTGGTGATGCCTCGACCAACATTAAATTGCGGTACAAACTTACTTCCACTTGTTGTAGTCCGAGTAGTGAATGAGGTTGATTTGTTCAGCTTTGAGTCATCTTGCAATTGTCGTTCAGCCTTTGAAGCAAGATGCACCAACTCTATGACATTTCGGTAAGGTTGTAGCTCAACAATCCGTTTCACACTTGTGTTCAACCCATACAAGAATCGAGCCATGGACTGCTCCTCATCTTCTTGTATATCGGCACGTATAATAGCCTTGTCCATATCCTTGTGGTACTCCTCAACAGATTGTTTACCTTGCCTCAAGTTTTGAAGCTTGTCAAAGATGTCTCTTCTATAGTGTCTTGGAATGAATCTCGCCCTCATCTCCCTTTTCATTTCTGCCCATGTAGAAATAGGCACTCCTCCTTCTTCTCGCTGAGATTGAACTTGCTCCCACCAGATTAGGGCATAATCTTCAAACTCAAGTGAAGCCATAGCAAGCTTCTTCTCTTCAGAATAAATATGCATGCGAAATATCTTATCAACCTTTAACTCCCAAGTGAGATAAGCTTCCGGGTCAGATCCACCATCAAACTTTGGCATGGTAAATTTCAGCTTGCCAAATCTCTCCTCATCACGCTGTTCGCGTCCATAGTTTCCTCGTCTACGAAACCCATCATTCCTATGCAATCCATAATAATCATCAGAATCATCATGATCGATATTACCTCTTCCGCATCCTCTTCCACGACCACGACCATCATATCGATGACCATCAGCCGCGTTATTCCTATGGCCAGCAGCTTGATTCCTTCGTCCTTGGGCATTACGGGCAGCAGTTCCATCATTTATGTCATCACGCTCATCACCATGCACACTAGCATCTCCGGGGACTTGACAAAGCTCTCGGACAATCTGAGCTACAAGATCAACTTGTATTGCTGCAAGATTTTGGGTTAGTTGTTGATTAACATTACCCATAAGTTGTTGAAGATCCTCGGACATTCTATCTTGCTTTTCCTCCAATGATTCAATGCTTGCTCTAAATTCTTGATGAAGATGATCACGTAAGGCATTGAAATGGAAATGTGTGATGGGCTGATTGAGTTGTCCAGCGCCATCAATTTCATATTCATCTCCATCACCTGCCATGATTAGTTGTGGAAAACTCTATACTAAAGATAAATGTGTATGAAAGAAAAAAAAGAAACTCAAACCTCACTTTCTCTTACCAACCGAAGCTCGTGAAGATTCCAAGTGAGTGCAGATTTGTGTTTTACTTCGGTGATGATGGTTGGTCCAAAAGAGTGAACAATCAAGCGCATACAAGTCGAGAATCACACAAACAATGGCTGATTTTGGATGCACTACTCGATAGACTAGATGAAATCCCTACAAATTCAGCAACTTTTTTTTTTTGCTTTTTTTTTGCTTTTTTTGCTTTTTTTTTCTTTTTTTTTGCTGTTTTTTTTTCTTTTTTTTTTTGCTTTTTTTTGGTTTTTTTTTGCTTTTTTTTTGCTGTTTTTTAGACAGAATTGAAATCAACAAAACTACAAAGGGATAGATGGTACCAATGTAACCTCCGCTCTGATACCAAATGATACGGGGCGGAAGCGGGACTTTACGATGTAGGATTTGATGGAGGAGGATAGGTAGTGCAACCCGACGATTCTTGAAGCCAACCACTGCTTGTACAATGACCTGCAACAAGTAATTGCCTAACCACACTCTAAGTTTCCAAACCACACAACCACGCACGAAGTTGGAAGCACAATTTGGTTGCCGTCAAACGACCGCTTATGCAATCTCACAAGGAAACTACAAGAGCAAGGGGGTAGAGAACTCTCTCTCAAATAAGATATAGCAATAGCTAAAATCTGAAATTTTGATGAATAAATTCGAAAATCTGAATGTGTATTCAAAATACATGTAGATGAGGATTAATACTAAGAAATGAAAGTAAATGCATGTGTTGTGGACTTGTGCAGCCACCATGGGATCTTGAGTAGCCTCTTTTAAGCAATGAGCAGCCACCATGGAGTCTTGTGCATTCTCCTTTGATCCTTGTTCAGCCATAAGTGCCCATGATTGATCTTTGTGCAATACTATTAATAGCCATGCTTTCAATTTGTGCTTGGTTTGATGTGCTAAGGGAAAAGCATCAATTCTGGTCCTTTATTGCTTTCTTTCTTGCACTAAATGATGTTAGACTTCTCCCTTTGTTCTTCGTGCATGAGTCCTCCATAAGTGTCCCTTCTTTATGTCCATCCACTTTTGAGAATCTGAGTAATAAAAGCACACTAGATTTAGGCAGCATAAAGTTCTCATCAATTGTAGTATAACAATCAACTAGGAGTGAATTCACCTCATGTTGAATTTGTTTTGCTCGGTTCCTAGTCATTGGACCTTTGAAAGCTTCTTTCGTCGATGCATCAGCTTGTAGTTGTATAGGATTACTTGTAATAGTAGATGACCGACGAGGTGAGGCTAGTGTGTCCTCATCACGAGACTAACTTGGGACGAACAAAGACAAACTTTAGTCGCATTCTAAGGTTTATATAAGTTCATCCCAAGTTATTCTAAGTTCGTCCCAAGTTAGTCTCTTTCTAAGGATGAACTTAGACAAACCTTAGAATGAGACTAACGAGACTAACTTGGGACGAACAAAAACAAACTTTAGTCTCATTCTAAGGTTTGTATAAGTTCATCCCAAGTTAGTCTAAGTTCGTCCCAAGTTAGTCTCAATCTAAGGATGAACTTAGATAAACCTTAGAATGAGACTAACGAGACTAACTTGGGACGAACAAAGACAAACTTTAGTCTCATTCTAAGGTTTGTATAAGTTCGTCCCAAGTTAGTCTAAGTTTGTCCCAAGTTAGTCTCTTTCTAAGGACGAACTTAGACAAACCTTAGAATGAGACTAACGAGACTAACTTGGGACGTACAAAGACAAACTTTAGTCTCATTCTAAAGTTTGTATAAGTTCGTCCCAAGTTAGTCTCTTTCTAAGGGCGAACTTAGACAAACCTTAGAATGAGACTAACGAGACTAACATGGGACGAACAAAGACAAACTCTAGTCTCATTCTAAGGTTTGTATAAGTTCGTCCCAAGTTAGTCTCTTTCTAAGGACGAACTTAGATAAACCTTAGAATGAGACTAATGAGACTAACTTAGGACGAACAAAGACAAACTTTAGTCCCATTCTAAGGTTTGTATAAGTTCGTCCCAAGTTAGTCTAAGTTCGTCCCAAGTTAGTCTCTTTCTAAGGACGAACTTAGATAAACCTTAAAATGAGACTAACGAGACTAACTTGGGACGAACAAAGACAAACTTTAGTCTCATTCTAAGGTTTGTATAAGTTCGTCCCAAGTTAGTCTAAGTTCGTCCCAAGTAAGTCCCTTTCTAAGGACGAACTTAGATAAACCTTAGAATGAAACTAACGAGACTGACTTGGGACGAACAAAGACTAACTTTAGTCTCATTCTAAGGTTTGTATAAGTTCGTCCCAAGTTAGTCTAAGTTCGTCCCAAGTTAGTCCCTTTCTAAGGACGAACTTAGATAAACCTTAGAATGAAACTAACGAGACTGACTTGGGACGAACAAAGACAAACTTTAGTCTCATTCTAAGGTTTGTATAAGTTAGTCCCAAGTTAGTCTAAGTTCGTCCCAAGTTAGTCTCTTTCTAAGGACGAACTTAGATAAACCTTAGAATGAGACTAACGAGACTAACTTGGGACGCACGAAGACAAACTTTAGTCTCATTCTAAAGTTTGTATAAGCTCATCCCAAGTTAGTCTCTTTCTAAGGACGAACTTAGACAAACCTTAGAATGAGACTACGAGACTAACTTGGGACGAATAAAGATAAACTTTAGTCTCATTCTAAGGTTTTTATAAGTTCGTCCCAAGTTAGTCTCTTTCTAAGGACGAACTTATATAAACCTTTGAATGAGACTAACGAGACTAACTTGGGACGAACAAAGACAAACTTTAGTCTCATTCTAAAGTTTGTATAAGTTCGTCCCAAGTTAGTCTTAGTTTGTCCCAAGTTAGTCTCTTTCTAAGGACGAACTTAGACAAACCTTAGAATGAGACTAACGAGACTAACTTGGGACGAACAAAGACAAACTTTAGTCTCATTCTAAAGTTTGTATAAGTTCGTCCCAAGTTAGTCTCTTTCTAAGGGCGAACTTAGAAAAACATAAGAATGAGACTAACGAGACTAACATGGGACGAACAAAGACAAACTTTAGTCTCATTCTAAGGTTTGTAAAAGTTCGTCCCAAGTTAATCTAAGTTCGTCCCAAGTTAGTCTCTTTCTAAGGACGAACTTAGATAAACCTTAGAATGAGACTAATGAGACTAACTTGGGACGAACAAAGACAAACTTTAGTCCCATTCTAAGGTTTGTATAAGTTCGTCCCAAGTTAGTCTAAGTTCGTCCCAAGTTAGTCTCTTTCTAAGGACGAACTTAGATAAACCTTAGAATGAGACTAACGAGACTAACTTGGGACGAACAAAGACAAACTTTAGTCTCATTCTAAGGTTTGTATAAGTTCGTCCCAAGTTAGTCTAAGTTCGTCCCAAGTTAGTCCCTTTGTAAGGACGAACTTAGATAAACCTTAGAATGAAACTAACGAGACTGACTTGGGATGAACAAAGACAAACTTTAGTCTCAATCCAAGGTTTGTATAAGTTCATCCCAAGTTAGTCTAAGTTCGTCCCAAGTTTGTCTCTTTCTAAAGACGAACTTAGATAAACCTTAGAATGAGACTAATGAGACTAACGAGACTAACTTGGGACGAACAAAGACAAACTTTAGTCTCATTCTAAGGTTTGTATAAGTTAGTCCCAAGTTAGTCTAAGTTCGTCCCAAGTTAGTCTCTTTCTAAGGACGAACTTAGATAAACCTTAGAATGAGACTAACGAGACTAACTTGGGACGCACAAAGACAAACTTTAGTCTCATTCTAAAGTTTGTATAAGTTCATCCCAAGTTAGTCTCTTTCTAAGGACGAACTTAGACATACCTTAGAATGAGACTACGAGACTAACTTGGGACGAATAAAGACAAACTTTAGTCTCATTCTAAGGTTTTTATAAGTTCGTCCCAAGTTAGTCTCTTTCTAAGGACGAACTTAGATAAAACTTAGAATGAGACTAACGAGACTAACTTGGGACGAACAAAGACAAACTTTATTCTCATTATAAGGTTTGTATAAGTTCGTCCCAAGTTAGTCTCTTTCTAAAGATGAACTTAGATAAACCTTAGAATGAGACTAACGAGACTAACTTGGGACGAACAAAGACAAACTTTAGTCTCATTCTAAGGTTTGTATAAGTTCGTCCCAAGTTAGTCTAAGTTTGTCCCAAGTTAGTCTCTTTCTAAGGACGAACTTAGATAAACCTTAGAATGAGACTAACTTGGGACGCACAAAGACAAACTTTAGTCTCATTCTAAAGTTTGTATAAGTTCGTCCCAAGTTAGTCTCCTTCTAAGGACGAACTTTGACAAACCTTAGAATGAGACTAACGAGACTAACGTGGGACGACTAAAGACAAACTTTAGTCTCATTCTAAGGTTTGTATAAGTTTGTCCCAAGTTAGTCTAAGTTCATCCCAAGTTAGTCTCTTTCTAAGGACGAACTTAGATAAACCTTAGAATGAGACTAACGAGACTAACTTGGGACGAACAAAGACAAACTTTAGTCTCATTCTAAGGTTTATATAAGTTCATCCCAAGTTAGTCTAAGTTCGTCCCAAGTTAGTCTCTTTCTAAGGACGAACTTAGACAAACCTTAGAATGAGACTAACGAGACTAACTTGGGACGAACAAAGACAAACTTTAGTCTCATTCTAAGGTTTGTATAAGTTCATCCCAAGTTAGTCTAAGTTCGTCCCAAGTTAGTCTCAATCTAAGGATGAACTTAGATAAACCTTAGAATGAGACTAACGAGACTAACTTGGGACGAACAAAGACAAACTTTAGTCTCATTCTAAGGTTTGTATAAGTTCGTCCCAAGTTAGTCTAAGTTTGTCCCAAGTTAGTCTCTTTCTAAGGACGAACTTAGACAAACCTTAGAATGAGACTAACGAGACTAACTTGGGACGAACAAAGACAAACTTTAGTCTCATTCTAAAGTTTGTATAAGTTCGTCCCAAGTTAGTCTCTTTCTAAGGGCGAACTTAGACAAACCTTAGAATGAGACTAACGAGACTAACATGGGACGAACAAAGACAAACTCTAGTCTCATTCTAAGGTTTGTATAAGTTCGTCCCAAGTTAGTCTCTTTCTAAGGACGAACTTAGATAAACCTTAGAATGAGACTAATGAGACTAACTTAGGACGAACAAAGACAAACTTTAGTCCCATTCTAAGGTTTGTATAAGTTCGTCCCAAGTTAGTCTAAGTTCGTCCCAAGTTAGTCTCTTTCTAAGGACGAACTTAGATAAACCTTAAAATGAGACTAACGAGACTAACTTGGGACGAACAAAGACAAACTTTAGTCTCATTCTAAGGTTTGTATAAGTTCGTCCCAAGTTAGTCTAAGTTCGTCCCAAGTAAGTCCCTTTCTAAGGACGAACTTAGATAAACCTTAGAATGAAACTAACGAGACTGACTTGGGACGAACAAAGACTAACTTTAGTCTCATTCTAAGGTTTGTATAAGTTCGTCCCAAGTTAGTCTAAGTTCGTCCCAAGTTAGTCCCTTTCTAAGGACGAACTTAGATAAACCTTAGAATGAAACTAACGAGACTGACTTGGGACGAACAAAGACAAACTTTAGTCTCATTCTAAGGTTTGTATAAGTTAGTCCCAAGTTAGTCTAAGTTCGTCCCAAGTTAGTCTCTTTCTAAGGACGAACTTAGATAAACCTTAGAATGAGACTAACGAGACTAACTTGGGACGCACAAAGACAAACTTTAGTCTCATTCTAAAGTTTGTATAAGCTCATCCCAAGTTAGTCTCTTTCTAAGGACGAACTTAGACAAACCTTAGAATGAGACTACGAGACTAACTTGGGACGAATAAAGATAAACTTTAGTCTCATTCTAAGGTTTTTATAAGTTCGTCCCAAGTTAGTCTCTTTCTAAGGACGAACTTATATAAACCTTTGAATGAGACTAACGAGACTAACTTGGGACGAACAAAGACAAACTTTAGTCTCATTCTAAAGTTTGTATAAGTTCGTCCCAAGTTAGTCTTAGTTTGTCCCAAGTTAGTCTCTTTCTAAGGACGAACTTAGACAAACCTTAGAATGAGACTAACGAGACTAACTTGGGACGAACAAAGACAAACTTTAGTCTCATTCTAAAGTTTGTATAAGTTCGTCCCAAGTTAGTCTCTTTCTAAGGGCGAACTTAGACAAACATAAGAATGAGACTAACGAGACTAACATGGGACGAACAAAGACAAACTTTAGTCTCATTCTAAGGTTTGTAAAAGTTCGTCCCAAGTTAATCTAAGTTCGTCCCAAGTTAGTCTCTTTCTAAGGACGAACTTAGATAAACCTTAGAATGAGACTAATGAGACTAACTTGGGACGAACAAAGACAAACTTTAGTCCCATTCTAAGGTTTGTATAAGTTCGTCCCAAGTTAGTCTAAGTTCGTCCCAAGTTAGTCTCTTTCTAAGGACGAACTTAGATAAACCTTAGAATGAGACTAACGAGACTAACTTGGGACGAACAAAGACAAACTTTAGTCTCATTCTAAGGTTTGTATAAGTTCGTCCCAAGTTAGTCTAAGTTCGTCCCAAGTTAGTCCCTTTGTAAGGACGAACTTAGATAAACCTTAGAATGAAACTAACGAGACTGACTTGGGATGAACAAAGACAAACTTTAGTCTCATTCCAAGGTTTGTATAAGTTCATCCCAAGTTAGTCTAAGTTCGTCCCAAGTTTGTCTCTTTCTAAAGACGAACTTAGATAAACCTTAGAATGAGACTAATGAGACTAACGAGACTAACTTGGGACGAACAAAGACAAACTTTACTCTCATTCTAAGGTTTGTATAAGTTAGTCCCAAGTTAGTCTAAGTTCGTCCCAAGTTAGTCTCTTTCTAAGGACGAACTTAGATAAACCTTAGAATGAGACTAACGAGACTAACTTGGGACGCACAAAGACAAACTTTAGTCTCATTCTAAAGTTTGTATAAGTTCATCCCAAATTAGTCTCTTTCTAAGGACGAACTTAGACATACCTTAGAATGAGACTACGAGACTAACTTGGGACGAATAAAGACAAACTTTAGTCTCATTCTAAGGTTTTTATAAGTTCGTCCCAAGTTAGTCTCTTTCTAAGGACGAACTTAGATAAACCTTAGAATGAGACTAACGAGACTAACTTGGGACGAACAAAGACAAACTTTATTCTCATTATAAGGTTTGTATAAGTTCGTCCCAAGTTAGTCTCTTTCTAAAGATGAACTTAGATAAACCTTAGAATGAGACTAACGAGACTAACTTGGGACGAACAAAGACAAACTTTAGTCTCATTCTAAGGTTTGTATAAGTTCGTCCCAAGTTAGTCTAAGTTTGTCCCAAGTTAGTCTCTTTCTAAGGACGAACTTAGATAAACCTTAGAATGAGACTAACGAGACTAACTTGGGACGCACAAAGACAAACTTTAGTCTCATTCTAAAGTTTGTATAAGTTCGTCCCAAGTTAGTCTCCTTCTAAGGACGAACTTAGACAAACCTTAGAATGAGACTAACGAGACTAACTTGGGACGAACAAAGACAAACTTTAGTCTGATTCTAAGGTTTGTATAAGTTCATCCCAAGTTAGTCTAAGTTCATCCCAAGTTCGTCTCAATCTAAGGACGAACTTAGATAAACCTTAGAATGAGACTAACGAGACTAACTTGGGACGAACAAAGACAAACTTTAGTCTCATTCTAAGGTTTGTATAAGTTCGTCCCAAGTTTGTCTAAGTTTGTCCCAAGTTAGTCTCTTTCTAAGTACGAACTTAGACAAACCTTAGAATGAGACTAACGGGACTAACTTGGGACGAACAAAGACAAACTTTAGTCTCATTCTAAAGTTTGTATAAGTTCGTCCCAAGTTAGTCTCTTTCTAAGGGCGAACTTAGACAAACCTTAGAATGAGACTAACGAGACTAACATGGGACGAACAAAGACAAACTTTAGTCTCATTCTAAGGTTTGTATAAGTTCGTCCCAAGTTAATCTAAGTTCGTCCCAAGTTTGTCTCTTTCTAAGGACGAACTTAGATAATCCTTAAAATGAGACTAATGAGACTAACTTGGGACGAACAAAGACAAACTTTAGTCCCATTCTAAGGTTTGTATACGTTCATCCCAATTAGTCTCTTTCTAAGGACGAACTTAGACAAACCTTAGAATAAGACTACGAGACTAACTTGGGACGAATAAAGACAAACTTTAGTCTCATTCTAAGGTTTTTATAAGTTCGTCCCAAGTTAGTCTAAGTTCGGCCCAAGTCAGTCTCTTTCTAAGGACGAACTTAGATAAACCTTAGAATGAGACTAACGAGACTAACTTGGGATGAACAAAGACAAACTTTAGTCTCATTCTAAAGTTTGTATAAGTTCGTCCCAAGTTAGTCTCTTTCTAAGGGCGAACTTAGACAAACCTTAGAATGAGACTAACGAGACTAACATGGGACGAACAAAGACAAACTTTAGTCTCATTCTAAGGTTTGTATAAGTTCGTCCCAAGTTAGTCTAAGTTCGTCCCAAGTTTGTCTCTTTCTAAAGACGAACTTAGATAAACCTTAGAATGAGACTAACGAGACTAACTTGGGACGAACAAAGACAAACTTTAGTCTCATTCTAAGGTTTGTATAAGTTAGTCCCAAGTTAGTCTAAGTTCGTCCCAAGTTAGTCTCTTTCTAAGGACGAACTTAGATAAACCTTAGAATGAGACTAACTAGACTAACTTGGGACGCACAAAGACAAACTTTAGTCTCATTCTAAAGTTTGTATACGTTCATCCCAATTAGTCTCTTTCTAAGGACGAACTTAGACAAACCTTAGAATAAGACTACGAGACTAACTTGGGACGAATAAAAACAAACTTTAGTCTCATTCTAAGGTTTTTATAAGTTCGTCCCAAGTTAGTCTAAGTTCGGCCCAAGTCAGTCTCTTTCTAAGGACGAACTTAGATAAACCTTAGAATGAGACTAACGAGACTAACTTGGGATGAACAAAGACAAACTTTAGTCTCATTCTAAGGTTTGTATAAGTTCGGCCCAAGTTAGTCTCTTTCTAAAGATGAACTTAGATAAACCTTAGAATGAGACTAACGAGACTAACTTGGGACGAACAAAGACAAACTTTAGTCTCATTCTAAGGTTTGTATAAGTTCGTCCCAAGTTAGTCTAAGTTCATACCAAGTTAGTCTCTTTCTAAGGACGAACTTAGATAAACCTTAGAATGAGACTAACGAGACTAACTTGGGACGCGCAAAGACAAACTTTAGTCTCATTCTAAGGTTTGTATAAGTTCATCCCAAGTTAGTCTCCTTCTAAGGACGAACTTAGACAAACCTTAGAATGAGACTAACGAGACTAACTTGGGACGAACAAAGACAAACTTTAGTCTCATTCTAAGGTTTGTATAAGTTCGTCCCAAGTTAGTCTAAGTTCATCCCAAGTTAGTCTCTTTCTAAGGACGAACTTAGATAAACCTTAGAATGAGACTAACTAGACTAACTTGGGACGCACAAAGACAAACTTTAGTCTCATTCTAAAGTTTGTATACGTTCATCCCAATTAGTCTCTTTCTAAGGACGAACTTAGACAAACCTTAGAATAAGACTACGAGACTAACTTGGGACGAATAAAGACAAACTTTAGTCTCATTCTAAGGTTTTTATATGTTCGTCCCAAGTTAGTCTAAGTTCGGCCCAAGTCAGTCTCTTTCTAAGGACGAACTTAGATAAACCTTAGAATGAGACTAACGAGACTAACTTGGGATGAACAAAGACAAACTTTAGTCTCATTCTAAGGTTTGTATAAGTTCGGCCCAAGTTAGTCTCTTTCTAAAGATGAACTTAGATAAACCTTAGAATGAGACTAACGAGACTAACTTGGGACGAACAAAGACAAACTTTAGTCTCATTCTAAGGTTTGTATAAGTTCGTCCCAAGTTAGTCTAAGTTCATCCCAAGTTAGTCTCTTTCTAAGGACGAACTTAGATAAACCTTAGAATGAGACTAACGAGACTAACTTGGGACGCACAAAGACAAACTTTAGTCTCATTCTAAAGTTTGTATAAGTTCGTCCCAAGTTAGTCTACTTCTAAGGACGAACTTAGACAAACCTTAGAATGAGACTAACGAGACTAACGTGGGACGACTAAAGACAAACTTTAGTCTCATTCTAAGGTTTGTATAAGTTCGTCCCAAGTTAGTCTAAGTTCATCCCAAGTTAGTCTCTTTCTAAGGACAAACTTAGATAAACCTTAGAATGAGACTAACAAAACTAACTTGGGACGAACAAAGACAAACTTTAGTCTCATTCTAAGGTTTGTATAAGTTCATCCCAAGTTTTTCTAAGTTCGTCCCAAGTTAGTCGCTTTCTAAGGACGAACTTAGACAAACCTTAGAATGAGACTAACGAGACTAACTTGGGACGAACAAAGACAAACTTTAGTCTGATTCTAAGGTTTGTATAAGTTCATCCCAAGTTAGTCTAAGTTCATCCCAAGTTCGTCTCAATCTAAGGACGAACTTAGATAAACCTTAGAATGAGACTAACGAGACTAACTTGGGACGAACAAAGACAAACTTTAGTCTCATTCTAAGGTTTGTATAAGTTCGTCCCAAGTTTGTCTAAGTTTGTCCCAAGTTAGTCTCTTTCTAAGTACGAACTTAGACAAACCTTAGAATGAGACTAACGGGACTAACTTGGGACGAACAAAGACAAACTTTAGTCTCATTCTAAAGTTTGTATAAGTTCGTCCCAAGTTAGTCTCTTTCTAAGGGCGAACTTAGACAAACCTTAGAATGAGACTAACGAGACTAACATGGGACGAACAAAGACAAACTTTAGTCTCATTCTAAGGTTTGTATAAGTTCGTCCCAAGTTAATCTAAGTTCGTCCCAAGTTTGTCTCTTTCTAAGGACGAACTTAGATAATCCTTAAAATGAGACTAATGAGACTAACTTGGGACGAACAAAGACAAACTTTAGTCCCATTCTAAGGTTTGTATACGTTCATCCCAATTAGTCTCTTTCTAAGGACGAACTTAGACAAACCTTAGAATAAGACTACGAGACTAACTTGGGACGAATAAAGACAAACTTTAGTCTCATTCTAAGGTTTTTATAAGTTCGTCCCAAGTTAGTCTAAGTTCGGCCCAAGTCAGTCTCTTTCTAAGGACGAACTTAGATAAACCTTAGAATGAGACTAACGAGACTAACTTGGGATGAACAAAGACAAACTTTAGTCTCATTCTAAGGTTTGTATAAGTTCGGCCCAAGTTAGTCTCTTTCTAAAGATGAACTTAGATAAACCTTAGAATGAGACTAACGAGACTAACTTGGGACGAACAAAGACAAACTTTAGTCTCATTCTAAGGTTTGTATAAGTTCGTCCCAAGTTAGTCTAAGTTCATACCAAGTTAGTCTCTTTCTAAGGACGAACTTAGATAAACCTTAGAATGAGACTAACGAGACTAACTTGGGACGCACAAAGACAAACTTTAGTCTCATTCTAAGGTTTGTATAAGTTCATCCCAAGTTAGTCTCCTTCTAAGGACGAACTTAGACAAACCTTAGAATGAGACTAACGAGACTAACTTGGGACGAACAAAGACAAACTTTAGTCTCATTCTAAGGTTTGTATAAGTTCGTCCCAAGTTAGTCTAAGTTCATCCCAAGTTAGTCTCTTTCTAAGGACGAACTTAGATAAACCTTAGAATGAGACTAACTAGACTAACTTGGGACGCACAAAGACAAACTTTAGTCTCATTCTAAAGTTTGTATACGTTCATCCCAATTAGTCTCTTTCTAAGGACGAACTTAGACAAACCTTAGAATAAGACTACGAGACTAACTTGGGACGAATAAAGACAAACTTTAGTCTCATTCTAAGGTTTTTATATGTTCGTCCCAAGTTAGTCTAAGTTCGGCCCAAGTCAGTCTCTTTCTAAGGACGAACTTAGATAAACCTTAGAATGAGACTAACGAGACTAACTTGGGATGAACAAAGACAAACTTTAGTCTCATTCTAAGGTTTGTATAAGTTCGGCCCAAGTTAGTCTCTTTCTAAAGATGAACTTAGATAAACCTTAGAATGAGACTAACGAGACTAACTTGGGACGAACAAAGACAAACTTTAGTCTCATTCTAAGGTTTGTATAAGTTCGTCCCAAGTTAGTCTAAGTTCATCCCAAGTTAGTCTCTTTCTAAGGACGAACTTAGATAAACCTTAGAATGAGACTAACGAGACTAACTTGGGACGCACAAAGACAAACTTTAGTCTCATTCTAAAGTTTGTATAAGTTCGTCCCAAGTTAGTCTCCTTCTAAGGACGAACTTAGACAAACCTTAGAATGAGACTAACGAGACTAACGTGGGACGACTAAAGACAAACTTTAGTCTCATTCTAAGGTTTGTATAAGTTCGTCCCAAGTTAGTCTAAGTTCATCCCAAGTTAGTCTCTTTCTAAGGACAAACTTAGATAAACCTTAGAATGAGACTAACAAAACTAACTTGGGACGAACAAAGACAAACTTTAGTCTCATTCTAAGGTTTGTATAAGTTCATCCCAAGTTTTTCTAAGTTCGTCCCAAGTTAGTCTCTTTCTAAGGACGAACTTAGACAAACCTTAGAATGAGACTAACGAGACTAACTTGGGACGAACAAAGACAAACTTTAGTCTGATTCTAAGGTTTGTATAAGTTCATCCCAAGTTAGTCTAAGTTCATCCCAAGTTAGTCTCAATCTAAGGACGAACTTAGATAAACCTTAGAATGAGACTAACGAGACTAACTTGGGACGAACAAAGACAAACTTTAGTCTCATTCTAAGGTTTGTATAAGTTCGTCCCAAGTTTGTCTAAGTTTGTCCCAAGTTAGTCTCTTTCTAAGGACGAACTTAGACAAACCTTAGAATGAGACTAACGGGACTAACTTGGGACGAACAAAGACAAACTTTAGTCTCATTCTAAAGTTTGTATAATTTCGTCCCAAGTTAGTCTCTTTCTAAGGGCGAACTTAGACAAACCTTAGAATGAGACTAACGAGACTAACATGGGACGAACAAAGACAAACTTTAGTCTCATTCTAAGGTTTGTATAAGTTCGTCCCAAGTTAATCTAAGTTCGTCCCAAGTTTGTCTCTTTCTAAGGACGAACTTAGATAATCCTTAAAATGAGACTAATGAGACTAACTTGGGACGAACAAAGACAAACTTTAGTCCCATTCTAAGGTTTGTATAAGTTCGTCCCAAGTTAGTCTAAGTTCGTCCCAAGTTAGTCTCTTTCTAAGGACGAACTTAGATAAACCTTAGAATGAGACTAACGAGACTAACTTGGGACAAACAAAGACAAACTTTAGTCTCATTCTAAGGTTTGTATAAGTTCGTCCCAAGTTAGTCTAAGTTCGTCCCAAGTTAGTCCCTTTCTAAGGACGAACTTAGATAAACCTTAGAATGAGACTAACGAGACTGACTTGGGACGAACAAAGACAAACTTTAGTCTCATTCTAAGGTTTGTATAAGTTCGTCCCAAGTTAGTCTAAGTTCGTCCCAAGTTAGTCTCTTTCTAAAGACGAACATAGATAAACCTTAGAATGAGACTAACGAGACTAACTTGGGACGAACAAAGACAAACTTTAGTCTCATTCTAAGGTTTGTATAAGTTAGTCCCAAGTTAGTCTAAGTTCGTCCCAAGTTAGTCTCTTTCTAAGGACGAACTTAGATAAACCTTA
Organism: Rhodiola kirilowii; assembly: GCA_033675215.1. Taxonomy (NCBI): domain Eukaryota; kingdom Viridiplantae; phylum Streptophyta; class Magnoliopsida; order Saxifragales; family Crassulaceae; genus Rhodiola; species Rhodiola kirilowii. The sequence continues at coordinate 221,003 of JAUCNB010000077.1, forward strand.
GAGTGAGACTAACGAGACTAACTTGGGACGCAGAAAGACAAACTTTAGTCTCATTCTAAAGTTTGTATAAGTTCATCCCAAGTATTTAATCTAAGTTCGTCCCAAGTTAGTCTCTTTCTAAGGACGAACTTAGATAAACCTTAGAATGAGACTAATGAGACTAACTTGGGACGAACAAAGACAAACTTTAGTCCCATTCTAAGGTTTGTATAAGTTCGTCCCAAGTTAGTCCAAGTTCGTCCCAAGTTAGTCTCTTTCTAAGGACGAACTTAGATAAACCTTAGAATGAGACTAACGAGACTAACTTGGGACGAACAAAGACAAACTTTAGTCTCATTCTAAGGTTTGTATAAGTTCGTCCCAAGTATTTAATCTAAGTTCGTCCCAAGTTAGTCTCTTTCTAAGGACGAACTTAGATAAACCTTAGAATGAGACTAATGAGACTAACTTGGGACGAACAAAGACAAACTTTAGTCCCATTCTAAGGTTTGTGTAAGTTCGTCCCAAGTTAGTCCAAGTTCGTCCCAAGTTAGTCTCTTTCTAAGGACGAACTTAGATAAACCTTAGAATGAGACTAACGAGACTAACTTGGGACGAACAAAGACAAACTTTAGTCTCATTCTAAGGTTTGTATAAGTTCGTCCCAAGTTAGTCTAAGTTCGTCCCAAGTTAGTCCCTTTCTAAGGACGAAGTTAGATAAACCTTAGAATGAAACTAACGAGACTGACTTGGGACGAACAAAGACAAACTTTAGTCTCATTCTAAGGTTTGTATAAGTTCGTCCCAAGTTAGTCTAAGTTCGTCCCAAGTTTGTCTCTTTCTAAAGACGAACTTAGATAAACCTTAGAATGAGACTAACGAGACTAACTTGGGACGAACAAAGAAAAACTTTAGTCTCATTCTAAGGTTTGTATAAGTTAGTCCCAAGTTAGACTAAGTTCGTCCCAAGTTAGTCTCTTACTAAGGACGAACTTAGATAAAGCTTAGAATTAGACTAACGCGACTAACTTGGGACGCACAAAGACAAACTTTAGTCTCATTCTAAAGTTTGTATAAGTTCATCCCAAGTTAGTCTCTTTCTAAGGACGAACTTAGACAAACCTTAGAATGAGAATAACGAGACTAACGTGGGATGAATAAAGACAAACTTTAGTCTCATTCTAAGGTTTGTATAAGTTCGTCCCAAGTTAGTCTAAGTTCGTCCCAAGTTAGTCTCTTTCTAAGGACGAATTTATATAAACCTTAGAATGAGACTAACGAGACTAACATGGGACGAACAAAGACAAACTTTAGTCTCATTCTAAGGTTTGTATAAGTTCATCCCAAGTTAGTCTAAGTTCGTCCCAAGTTAGTCTCTTTCTAAGGACGAACTTAGACAAACCATAGAATGAGACTAACGAGACTAACTTGGGACGAACAAAGACAAACTTTAGTCTCATTCTAAGGTTTGTATAAGTTCATCCCAAGTTAGTCTAAGTTCGTCCCAAGTTAGTCTCAATCTAAGGACGAACTTAGATAAACCTTAGAATGAGACTAACGAGACTAACTTGGGACGAACAAAGACAAACTTTAGTCTCATTCTAAGGTTTGTATAAGTTCGTCCCAAGTTAGTCTAAGTTTGTCCCAAGTTAGTCTCTTTCTAAGGACGAACTTAGACAAACCTTAGAATGAGACTAACGAGACTAACTTGGGACGAACAAAGACAAACTTTAGTCTCATTCTAAGGTTTGTATAAGTTCGTCCCAAGTTAGTCTAAGTTCGTCCCAAGTTAGTCGCTTTCTAAGGACAAACTTAGATAAACCTTAGAATGAGACTAACGAGACTAACTTGGGACGCACAAAGACAAACTTTAGTCTCATTCTAAAGTTTGTATAAGTTCGTCCCAAGTTGGTCTCTTTCTAAGGACGAACTTAGACAAACCTTAGAATGAGACTAACGAGACTAACGTGGGACGAATAAAGACAAACTTTAGTCTCATTCTAAGGTTTGTATAAGTTCGTCCCAAGTTAGTCTAAGTTCGTCCCAAGTTAGTCTCTTTCTAAAGACGAATTTAGATAAACCTTAGAATGAGACTAACGAGACTAACTTGGGACGAACAAAGACAAAATTTAGTCTCATTCTAAGGTTTGTATAAGTTCATCCCAAGTTAGTCTAAGTTCGTCCCAAGTTAGTCTCTTTCTAAGGACGAACTTAGACAAACCATAGAATGAGACTAACGAGACTAACTTGGGACGAACAAAGACAAACTTTAGTCTCATTCTAAGGTTTGTATAAGTTCATCCCAAGTTAGTCTAAGTTCGTCCCAAGTTAGTCTCAATCTAAGGACGAACTTAGATAAACCTTAGAATGAGACTAACGAGACTAACTTGGGACGAACAAAGACAAACTTTAGTCTCATTCTAAGGTTTGTATAAGTTCGTCCCAAGTTAGTCTAAGTTTGTCCCAAGTTAGTCTCTTTCTAAGGACGAACTTAGACAAACCTTAGAATGAGACTAACGAGACTAACTTGGGACGAACAAAGACAAACTTTAGTCTCATTCTAAGGTTTGTATAAGTTCGTCCCAAGTTAGTCTAAGTTCGTCCCAAGTTAGTCTCTTTCTAAGGACAAACTTAGATAAACCTTAGAATGAGACTAACGAGACTAACTTGGGACGCACAAAGACAAACTTTAGTCTCATTCTAAAGTTTGTATAAGTTCGTCCCAAGTTAGTCTCTTTCTAAGGACGAACTTAGACAAACCTTAGAATGAGACTAAAGAGACTAACGTGGGATGAATAAAGACAAACTTTAGTCTCATTCTAAGGTTTGTATAAGTTCATCCCAAGTTAGTCTAAGTTCGTCCCACGTTAGTCTCTTTCTAAGGACGAACTTAGACAAACCATAGAATGAGACTAACGAGACTAACTTGGGACGAACAAAGACAAACTTTAGTCTCATTCTAAGGTTTGTATAAGTTAGTCCCAAGTTAGTCTAAGTTCGTCCCAAGTTAGTCTCTTTCTAAGGACGAACTTAGATAAACCTTAGAATGAGACTAACTAGACTAACTTGGGACGCACAAAGACAAACTTTAGTCTCATTCTAAGGTTTGTATAAGTTCGTCCCAAGTTAGTCTAAGTTTGTCCCAAGTTAGTCTCTTTCTAAGGACGAAATTAGAAAAGCCTTAGAATGAGACTAACGAGACTAACTTGGGACGAACAAAGACAAACTTTAGTCTCATTCTAAAGTTTGTATAAGTTCGTCCCAAGTTAGTCTCTTTCTAAGGGCGAACTTAGACAAACCTTAGAATGAGACTAACGAGACTAACTTGGTGCGAACAAAGACAAACTTAGTCCCATTCTAAGGTTTGTATAAGTTCGTCCCAAGTTAGTCTAAGTTCGTCCCAAGTTAGTCTCTTTCTAGGGACGAACTTAGATAAACCTTAGAATGAGACTAACGAGACTAACTTGGGACGAACAAAGACAAACTTTAGTCGCATTCTAAGGTTTGTATAAGTTCGTCCCAAGTTAGTCTAAGTTCATCCCAAGTTAGTCCCTTTCTAAGGACGAACTTAGATAAACCTTAGAATGAAACTAACGGGACTGACTTGGGACGAACAAAGACAAGCTTTAGTCTCATTCTAAGGTTTGTATAAGTTCGTCCCAAGTTAGTCTAAGTTCGTCCCAAGTTTGTCTCTTTCTAAAGATGAACTTACATAAACCTTAGAATGAGACTAACGAGACTAACTTGGGACGAACAAAGACAAACTTTAGTCTCATTCTTAGGTTTGTATAAGTTAGTCCCAAGTTAGTCTAAGTTCGTCCCAAGTTAGTCTCTTTCTAAGGACGAACTTAGATAAACCTTAGAATGAGACTAACTAGCCTAACTTGAGACGCACAAAGACAAACTTTAGTCTCATTCTAAAGTTTGTATACGTTCATCCCAATTAGTCTCTTTCTAAGGACGAACTTAGACAAACCTTAGAATAAGACTACGAGACTAACTTGGGACGAATAAAGACAAACTTTAGTCTCATTCTAAGGTTTTTATAAGTTCGTCCCAAGTTAGTCTAAGTTTGTCCCAAGTTAGTCTCTTTCTAAGGACGAACTTAGATAAACCTTAGAATGAGACTAACGAGACTAACTTGGGACGAACAAAGACAAACTTTAGTCTCATTCTAAGGTTTGTATAAGTTCGTCCCAAGTTAGTCTCTTTCTAAAGACGAACTTAGATAAACCTTAGAATAAAACTAACGAGACTAACTTGGGACGAACAAAGACAAACTTTAGTCTCATTCTAAGGTTTGTATAAGTTCGTCCCAAGTTAGTCTAAGTTCATCCCAAGTTAGTCTCTTTCTAAGAACGAACTTAGATAAACCTTAGAATGAGACTAACGAGACTAACTTGGGACGCACAAAGACAAACTTTTGTCTCATTCTAAAGTTTGTATAAGTTCGTCCCAAGTTAGTCTCCTTCTAAGGACGAACTTAGACAAACCTTAGAATGAGACTAACGAGACTAACGTGGGATGACTAAAGACAAACTTTAGTCTCATTCTAAGGTTTGTATAAGTTCGTCCCAAGTTAGTCTAAGTTCATCCCAAGTTAGTCTCTTTCTAAGGACAAACTTAGATAAACCTTAGAATGAGACTAACAAAACTAACTTGGGACGAACAAAGACAAACTTTAGTCTCATTCTAAGGTTTGTATAAGTTAGTCCCAAGTTAGTCTAAGTTCGTCCCAAGTTAGTCTCTTTCTAAGGATGAACTTAGATAAACCTTAGAGTGAGACTAATGAGACTAACTTGGGACGCAGAAAGACAAACTTTAGTCTCATTCTAAAGTTTGTATAAGTTCATCCCAAGTATTTAATCTAAGTTCGTCCCAAGTTAGTCTCTTTCTAAGGACGAACTTAGATAAACCTTAGAATGAGACTAATGAGACTAACTTGGGACGAACAAAGACAAACTTTAGTCCCTTTCTAAGGTTTGTATAAGTTTGTCCCAAGTTAGTCCAAGTTCGTCCCAAGTTAGTCTCTTTCTAAGGACGAACTTAGATAAACCTTAGAATGAGACTAACGAGACTAACTTGGGACGAACAAAGACAAACTTTAGTCTCATTCTAAGGTTTGTATAAGTTCGTCCCAAGTATTTAATCTAAGTTCGTCCCAAGTTAGTCTCTTTCTAAGGACGAACTTAGATAAACCTTAGAATGAGACTAATGAGACTAACTTGGGACGAACAAAGACAAACTTTAGTCCCATTCTAAGGTTTGTATAAGTTCGTCCCAAGTTAGTCCAAGTTCGTCCCAAGTTAGTCTCTTTCTAAGGACGAACTTAGATAAACCTTAGAATGAGACTAACGAGACTAACTTGGGACGAACAAAGACAAACTTTAGTCTCATTCTAAGGTTTGTATAAGTTCGTCCCAAGTTAGTCTAAGTTCGTCCCAAGTTAGTCCCTTTCTAAGGACGAAGTTAGATAAACCTTAGAATGAAACTAACGAGACTGACTTGGGACGAACAAAGACAAACTTTAGTCTCATTCTAAGGTTTGTATAAGTTCGTCCCAAGTTAGTCTAAGTTCGTCCCAAGTTAGTCTCTTTCTAAAGACGAACTTAGATAAAGCTTAGAATTAGACTAACGCGACTAACTTGGGACGCACAAAGACAAACTTTAGTCTCATTCTAAAGTTTGTATAAGTTCATCCCAAGTTAGTCTCTTTCTAAGGACGAACTTAGACAAACCTTAGAATGAGACTAACGAGACTAACGTGGGACGAATAAAGACAAACTTTAGTCTCATTCTAAGGTTTGTATAAGTTCGTCCCAAGTTAGTCTAAGTTCGTCCCAAGTTAGTCTCTTTCTAAGGACGAATTTATATAAACCTTAGAATGAGACTAACGAGACTAACTTGGGACGAACAAAGACAAACTTTAGTCTCATTCTAAGGTTTGTATAAGTTCATCCCAAGTTAGTCTAAGTTCGTCCCAAGTTTTTTTTTTTTTTTTAATTTTTTTTAATGAAAGCTTTTATTAAGGGACATAGCCCGAACAAAGAAAACAAAAAAAAACAAGGAAAACAAAACAACACTAGGAGAGGGCCACTCCCATTAAGCACTAAAGGTGACCTTGCGATTCGATTGGGGCGAATCAGCATCATCCTTGGAGTGCTTTAGAATAGGCTTAATTTGAATGCTTGGAGCTAGGGATATGGCTTTCATGTATCTGGCCTTGTCTTTCTTGGAGAGGATAATATCTGGGAAAACGCTGTCATAGCTCTTTTTTATCTCATCAAGATTGTCCTTTAGGGAACTGATGACAGGAGCTGCTGTAGGAACAGCCATATTCAAAACGCCAACCTCCTTGTCATTCTCTAAAGATACCACCACAGCCGACTTAGGATCAATTGAAGACTCCTCCTGGACCTCTTCACTAGCCATAGCAACAAAAAACTCGCAAGGGAGAGCTACTTGCGTCTCAGGCGAGCGCAAATCACCCTTTCCTTGCACCTGCCCAATACTTACTTCCTGATTACTTTCAACAGAGTTCTTCTTTCTGACCTTCCTAGCACTCTTTTTCTTCTTGACTTGCACCCATTCATCTTGCTTGCTAGAGTCCATAGTCTTATTCTCTTGAGCCGCATTGCTATTCTGGATGGTAATTCCTATGGGATTGTGCTCCTTCATAACAGGCTCACTCTTTGAACCATGATTCTTCCTACATATCGATAAATCATGACCATGAACTTTACAGTAGGAGCAATAGGCCATATTGCCTTCCACTTCTATTTTTTGCCAAAAAACTCTCCCATCAGATGGAGAAATCCTAACTTCCTCTGGGATAGGGATACACACATCAAGCTCCACAGAAGCTCTAACATATCTAAGAGTGGCACAAGCCTTTGATCTCTCATCCAAATCGAGAAAACAACCAAATGAGTTCACAATACTGGCCACATAGTTACGAGTAACAAAACCAGGATGAATACCTGGTAATCTAACCCACTTAGTTGTAGTAGATGATTCCTTCTTCGGGCTATAATCAGGGGAATACCGGAATAGACGAAACATAGCATGCCCAACCTTTCGTAGAGGAGATGTAAGAACCGCATTTGCTCTTCCTCAGAATCTAATATTATCATCAAATGCCGAGAATCCCAGATATCACTGACCGTAGCTCTACCTTTAATAGGCCAATTTTCCTTGAATACCTGCCGGATTACCTCAATGGTCGGCCTCCCCATGGTGAACTTTGCAACAAGCGAGTGCTTAAAGAGAGCAACCCCTGCTTCGAACTCAGCTGCTGTGAAATGAACAGAAGGCTTCCCATCTACAATTGAGTATTGACGGGATGGTAGAACAATTGGCTTGAAGCGAGGAACTAATCTAGGAGTAGCCACCGCCGAAGCAAATGAATTCGTCTGAATATTGCCCTTCACTGCCGAAGCATACAAGCTCATCTCCTTCGTATTCACCATTACCTCCGGCGACTGCTGCTCCTTTGAACTAGAAGCTAGATTCGGCCAGAAAGGTCCAACCTTTGCATCGGAAAGCACCAGATTTGGAGAAGGCGTGTGAGTCGCAGACGGCATCGAATCAGCCATGTGACTGGGATGAGACGACCTCCGAGAATAACCATCCTTTACCATTTCGACTTTCCCAGATCTGAGATTCGATGACGCCGCCAGCTTTAGAAACCTTCAACCGCCGAGAGAGAAGACTTCCGCCGAGAAGAAGAAGCGAGCAGAATCGAGAAATCAATTCGCCGAACTAGCCACAGTCGCCGGGACAAAGATGAGAAACGAAATCGGGACGAAGAGGTCACCGAAAACGCCCCTACTTTCCAGATCTGAGAATCAAACCGAGAGCTCGAAATCGAGATGAAGAAATCGCGAAGATCGCCAGAGTTGCCAGAGCTAGAAAGAGAAGCTTCATCTCGCGAAAACAATCGCCAGAGCTAGAGAGAGAAACTCCATCTTGTTAGGATGAACTTTCGTCCCAAGTTAGTCTCTTTCTAAGGACGAACTTAGACAAACCATAGAATGAGACTAACGAGACTAACTTGGGACGAACAAAGACAAACTTTAGTCTCATTCTAAGGTTTGTATAAGTTCATCCCAAGTTAGTCTAAGTTCGTCCCAAGTTAGTCTCAATCTAAGGACGAACTTAGATAAACCATAGAATGAGACTAACGAGACTAACTTGGGACGAACAAAGACAAACTTTAGTCTCATTCTAAGGTTTGTATAAGTTAGTCCCAAGTTAGTCTAAGTTCGTCCCAAGTTAGTCTCTTTCTAAGGACGAACTTAGATAAACCTTAGAATGAGACTAACTAGACTAACTTGGGACGCACAAAGACAAACTTTAGTCTCATTCTAAAGTTTGTATACGTTTATCCCAATTAGTCTCTTTCTAAGGACGAACTTAGACAAACCTTAGAATAAGACTACGAGACTAACTTGGGACGAATAAAGACAAACTTTAGTCTCATTCTAAGGTTTTTATAAGTTCGTCCCAAGTTAGTCTAAGTTCGTCCCAAGTTAGTCTCTTTCAAAGGACGAACTTAGATAAACCTTAGAATGAGACTAACGAGACTAACTTGGGACGAACAAAGACAAACTTTAGTCTCATTCTAAGGTTTGTATAAGTTCGTCCCAAGTTAGTCTCTTTCTAAAGACGAACTTAGATAAACCTTAGAATAAAACTAACGAGACTAACTTGGGACGAACAAAGACAAACTTTAGTCTCATTCTAAGGTTTGTATAAGTTCGTCCCAAGTTAGTCTAAGTTCATCCCAAGTTAGTCTCTTTCTAAGGACGAACTTAGATAAACCTTAGAATGAGACTAACGAGACTAACTTGGGACGCAAAAAGACAAACTTTAGTCTCATTCTAAAGTTTGTATAAGTTCGTCCCAAGTTAGTCTCCTTCTAAGGACGAACTTAGACAAACCTTAGAATGAGACTAACGAGACTAACGTGGGACGACTAAAGACAAACTTTAGTCTCATTCTAAGGTTTGTATAAGTTCGTCCCAAGTTAGTCTAAGTTCATCCCAAGTTAGTCTCTTTCTAAGGACAAACTTAGATAAACCTTAGAATGAGACTAACAAAACTAACTTGGGACGAACAAAGACAAACTTTAGTCTCATTCTAAGGTTTGTATAAGTTCATCCCAAGTTAGTCTAAGTTCGTCCCAAGTTAGTCTCTTTCTAAGGACGAACTTAGACGAACCTTAGAATGAGACTAACGAGACTAACTTGGGACGAACAAAGACAAACTTTAGTCTCATTCTAAGGTTTGTATAAGTTCATCACAAGTTAGTCTAAGTTCGTCCGAAGTTAGTCTCAATCTAAGGACGAACTTAGATAAACCTTAGAATGAGACTAACGAGACTAACTTGGGACGAACAAAGACAAACTTTAGTCTCATTCTAAGGTTTGTATAAGTTCGTCCCAAGTTAGTCTAAGTTTGTCCCAAGTTAGTCTCTTTCTAAGGACGAACTTAGACAAACCTTAGAATGAGACTAACGAGACTAACTTGGGACGAACAAAGACAAACTTTAGTCTCATTCTAAAGTTTGTATAAGTTCGTCCCAAGTTAGTCTCTTTTTAAGGGCGAACTTAGACAAACCTTAGAATGAGACTAACGAGACTAACGAGACTAACATGGGACGAACAAAGACAAACTTTAGTCTCATTCTAAGGTTTGTATAAGTTCGTCCCAAGTTAATCTAAGTTCGTCCCAAGTTTGTCTCTTTCTAAGGATGAACTTAGATAAACCTTAGAATGAGACTAATGAGACTAACTTGGGACGAACAAAGACAAACTTTAGTCCCATTCTAAGGTTTGTATAAGTTCGTCCCAAGTTAGTCCAAGTTCGTCCCAAGTTAGTCTCTTTCTAAGGACGAACTTAGATAAACCTTAGAATGAGACTAACGAGACTAACTTGGGACGAACAAAGACAAACTTTAGTCTCATTCTAAGGTTTGTATAAGTTCGTCCCAAGTATTTAATCTAATTTCGTCCCAAGTTAGTCTCTTTCTAAGGACGAACTTAGATAAACCTTAGAATGAGACTAATGAGACTAACTTGGGACGAACAAAGACAAACTTTAGTCCCATTCTAAGGTTTGTATAAGTTCGTCCCAAGTTAGTCTCTTTCTAAGGACGAACTTAGATAAACCTTAGAATGAGACTAACGAGACTAACTTGGGACGAACAAAGACAAACTTTAGTCTCATTCTAAGGTTTGTATAAGTTCGTCCCAAGTTAGTCTAAGTTCGTCCCAAGTTAGTCCCTTTCTAAGGACGAAGTTAGATAAACCTTAGAATGAAACTAACGAGACTGACTTGGGACGAACAAAGACAAACTTTAGTCTCATTCTAAGGTTTGTATAAGTTCGTCCCAAGTTAGTCTAAGTTCGTCCCAAGTTAGTCTCTTTCTAAAGACGAACTTAGATAAAGCTTAGAATTAGACTAACGCGACTAACTTGGGACGCACAAAGACAAACTTTAGTCTCATTCTAAAGTTTGTATAAGTTCATCCCAAGTTAGTCTCTTTCTAAGGACGAACTTAGACAAACCTTAGAATGAGACTAACGAGACTAACGTGGGACGAATAAAGACAAACTTTAGTCTCATTCTAAGGTTTGTATAAGTTCGTCCCAAGTTAGTCTAAGTTCGTCCCAAGTTAGTCTCTTTCTAAGGACGAATTTATATAAACCTTAGAATGAGACTAACGAGACTAACTTGGGACGAACAAAGACAAACTTTAGTCTCATTCTAAGGTTTGTATAAGTTCGTCCCAAGTTAGTCTCTTTCTAAAGACGAACTTAGATAAACCTTAGAATAAAACTAACGAGACTAACTTGGGACGAACAAAGACAAACTTTAGTCTCATTCTAAGGTTTGTATAAGTTCGTCCCAAGTTAGTCTAAGTTCATCCCAAGTTAGTCTCTTTCTAAGGACGAACTTAGATAAACCTTAGAATGAGACTAACGAGACTAACTTGGGACGCAAAAAGACAAACTTTAGTCGCATTCTAAAGTTTGTATAAGTTCGTCCCAAGTTAGTCTCCTTCTAAGGACGAACTTAGACAAACCTTAGAATGAGACTAACGAGACTAACGTGGGACGACTAAAGACAAACTTTAGTCTCATTCTAAGGTTTGTATAAGTTCGTCCCAAGTTAGTCTAAGTTCATCCCAAGTTAGTCTCTTTCTAAGGACAAACTTAGATAAACCTTAGAATGAGACTAACAAAACTAACTTGGGACGAACAAAGACAAACTTTAGTCTCATTCTAAGGTTTGTATAAGTTCATCCCAAGTTAGTCTAAGTTCGTCCCAAGTTAGTCTCTTTCTAAGGACGAACTTAGACGAACCTTAGAATGAGACTAACGAGACTAACTTGGGACGAACAAAGACAAACTTTAGTCTCATTCTAAGGTTTGTATAAGTTCATCCCAAGTTAGTCTAAGTTCGTCCGAAGTTAGTCTCAATCTAAGGACGAACTTAGATAAACCTTAGAATGAGACTAACGAGACTAACTTGGGACGAACAAAGACAAACTTTAGTCTCATTCTAAGGTTTGTATAAGTTCGTCCCAAGTTAGTCTAAGTTTGTCCCAAGTTAGTCTCTTTCTAAGGACGAACTTAGACAAACCTTAGAATGAGACTAACGAGACTAACTTGGGACGAACAAAGACAAACTTTAGTCTCATTCTAAAGTTTGTATAAGTTCGTCCCAAGTTAGTCTCTTTTTAAGGGCGAACTTAGACAAACCTTAGAATGAGACTAACGAGACTAACGAGACTAACATGGGACGAACAAAGACAAACTTTAGTCTCATTCTAAGGTTTGTATAAGTTCGTCCCAAGTTAATCTAAGTTCGTCCCAAGTTTGTCTCTTTCTAAGGATGAACTTAGATAAACCTTAGAATGAGACTAATGAGACTAACTTGGGACGAACAAAGACAAACTTTAGTCCCATTCTAAGGTTTGTATAAGTTCGTCCCAAGTTAGTCCAAGTTCGTCCCAAGTTAGTCTCTTTCTAAGGACGAACTTAGATAAACCTTAGAATGAGACTAACGAGACTAACTTGGGACGAACAAAGACAAACTTTAGTCTCATTCTAAGGTTTGTATAAGTTCGTCCCAAGTATTTAATCTAATTTCGTCCCAAGTTAGTCTCTTTCTAAGGACGAACTTAGATAAACCTTAGAATGAGACTAATGAGACTAACTTGGGACGAACAAAGACAAACTTTAGTCCCATTCTAAGGTTTGTATAAGTTCGTCCCAAGTTAGTCTCTTTCTAAGGACGAACTTAGATAAACCTTAGAATGAGACTAACGAGACTAACTTGGGACGAACAAAGACAAACTTTAGTCTCATTCTAAGGTTTGTATAAGTTCGTCCCAAGTTAGTCTAAGTTCGTCCCAAGTTAGTCCCTTTCTAAGGACGAAGTTAGATAAACCTTAGAATGAAACTAACGAGACTGACTTGGGACGAACAAAGACAAACTTTAGTCTCATTCTAAGGTTTGTATAAGTTCGTCCCAAGTTAGTCTAAGTTCGTCCCAAGTTAGTCTCTTTCTAAAGACGAACTTAGATAAAGCTTAGAATTAGACTAACGCGACTAACTTGGGACGCACAAAGACAAACTTTAGTCTCATTCTAAAGTTTGTATAAGTTCATCCCAAGTTAGTCTCTTTCTAAGGACGAACTTAGACAAACCTTAGAATGAGACTAACGAGACTAACGTGGGACGAATAAAGACAAACTTTAGTCTCATTCTAAGGTTTGTATAAGTTCGTCCCAAGTTAGTCTAAGTTCGTCCCAAGTTAGTCTCTTTCTAAGGACGAATTTATATAAACCTTAGAATGAGACTAACGAGACTAACTTGGGACGAACAAAGACAAACTTTAGTCTCATTCTAAGGTTTGTATAAGTTCATCCCAAGTTAGTCTAAGTTCGTCCCAAGTTTTTTTATTTATTTTTTTTTTAATTTTTTTTAATGAAAGCTTTTATTAAGGGACATAGCCCGAACAAAGAAAACAAAAAAAAACAAGGAAAACAAAACAACACTAGGAGTGGGCCACTCCCATTAAGCACTAAAGGTGACCTTGCGATTCGATTGGGGCGAATCAGCATCATCCTTGGAGTGCTTTAGAATAGGCTTAATTTGAATGCTTGGAGCTAGGGATATGGCTTTCATGTATCTGGCCTTGTCTTTCTTGGAGAGGATAATATCTGGGAAAACGCTGTCATAGCTCTTTTTTATCTCATCAAGATTGTCCTTTAGGGAACTGATGACAGGAGCTGCTGTAGGAACAGCCATATTCAAAACGCCAACCTCCTTGTCATTCTCTAAAGATACCACCACAGCCGACTTAGGATCAATTGAAGACTCCTCCTGGACCTCTTCACTAGCCATAGCAACAAAAAACTCGCAAGGGAGAGCTACTTGCGTCTCAGGCGAGCGCAAATCACCCTTTACTTGCACCTGCCCAATACTTACTTCCTGATTACTTTCAACAGAGTTCTTCTTTCTGACCTTCCTAGCACTCTTTTTCTTCTTGACTTGCACCCATTCATCTTGCTTGCTAGAGTCCATAGTCTTATTCTCTTGAGCCGCATTGCTATTCTGGATGGTAATTCCTATGGGATTGTGCTCCTTCATAACAGGCTCACTATTTGAACCATGATTCTTCCTACATATCGATAAATCATGACCATGAACTTTACAGTAGGAGCAATAGGCCATATTGCCTTCCACTTCTATTTTTTGCCAAAAAACTCTCCCATCAGATAGAGAAATCCTAACTTCCTCCGGGATAGGGATACACACATCAAGCTCCACACAAGCTCTAACATATCTAAGAGTGGCACAAGCCTTTGATCTCTCATCCAAATCGAGAAAACAACCAAATGAGTTCACAATACTGGCCACATAGTTACGAGTAACAAAACCAGGATGAATACCTGGTAATCTAACCCACTTAGTTGTAGTAGATGATTCCTTCTTCGGGCTATAATCAGGGGAATACCGGAATAGACGAAACATAGCATGCCCAACCTTTCGTAGAGGATATGTAAGAACCGCATTTGCATCTTCCTCAGAATCTAATATTATCATCAAATGCCGAGAATCCCAGATATCACTGACCGTAGCTCTACCTTTAATAGGCCAATTTTCCTTGAATACCTGCCGGATTACCTCAATGGTCGGCCTCCCCATGGTGAACTTTGCAACAAGCGAGTGCTTAAAGAGAGCAACCCCTGCTTCGAACTCAGCTGCTGTGAAATGAACAGAAGGCTTCCCATCTACAATCGAGTATTGACGGGATGGTAGAACAATTGGCTTGAAGCGAGGAACTAATCTAGGAGTAGCCACCGCCGAAGCAAATGAATTCGTCTGAATATTGCCCTTCACTGCCGAAGCATACGAGCTCATCTCCTTCGTATTCACCATTACCTCCGGCGACTGCTGCTCCTTTGAACTAGAAGCTAGATTCGGCCAGAAAGGTCCAACCTTTGCATCGGAAAGCACCAGATTTGGAGAAGGCGTGTGAGTCGCAGACGGCATCGAATCAGCCATGTGACTGGGATGAGACGACCTCCGAGAATAACCATCCTTTACCATTTCGACTTTCCCAGATCTGAGATTCGATGACGCCGCCAGCTTTAGAAACCTTCAACCGCCGAGAGAGAAGACTTCCGCCGAGAAGAAGAAGCGAGCAGAATCGAGAAATCAATTCGCCGAACTAGCCACAGTCGCCGGGACAAAGATGAGAAACGAAATCGGGACGAAGAGGTCACCGAAAACGCCCCTACTTTCCAGATCTGAGAATCAAACCGAGAGCTCGAAATCGAGATGAAGAAATCGCGAAGATCGCCAGAGTTGCCAGAGCTAGAAAGAGAAGCTCCATCTCGCGAAAACAATCGCCAGAGCTAGAGAGAGAAACTCCATCTTGTTAGGATGAACTTTCGTCCCAAGTTAGTCTCTTTCTAAGGACGAACTTAGACAAACCATAGAATGAGCTTAACGAGACTAACTTGGGACGAACAAAGACAAACTTTAGTCTCATTCTAAGGTTTGTATAAGTTCATCCCAAGTTAGTCTAAGTTCGTCCCAAGTTAGTCTCAATCTAAGGACGAACTTAGATAAACCATAGAATGAGACTAACGAGACTAACTTGGGACTAACAAAGACAAACTTTAGTCTCATTCTAAGGTTTGTATAAGTTAGTCCCAAGTTAGTCTAAGTTCGTCCCAAGTTAGTCTCTTTCTAAGGACGAACTTAGATAAACCTTAGAATGAGACTAACTAGACTAACTTGGGACGCACAAAGACAAACTTTAGTCTCATTCTAAAGTTTGTATACGTTCATCCCAATTAGTCTCTTTCTAAGGACGAACTTAGACAAACCTTAGAATAAGACTACGAGACTAACTTGGGACGAATAAAGACAAACTTTAGTCTCATTCTAAGGTTTTTATAAGTTCGTCCCAAGTTAGTCTAAGTTCGTCCCAAGTTAGTCTCTTTCTAAGGACGAACTTAGATAAACCTTAGAATGAGACTAACGAGAATAACTTGGGACGAACAAAGACAAACTTTAGTCTCATTCTAAGGTTTGTATAAGTTCGTCCCAAGTTAGTCTCTTTCTAAAGACGAACTTAGATAAACCTTAGAATAAAACTAACGAGACTAACTTGGGACGAACAAAGACAAACTTTAGTCTCATTCTAAGGTTTGTATAAGTTCGTCCCAAGTTAGTCTAAGTTCATCCCAAGTTAGTCTCTTTCTAAGGACGAACTTAGATAAACCTTAGAATGAGACTAACGAGACTAACTTGGGACGCAAAAAGACAAACTTTAGTCTCATTCTAAAGTTTGTATAAGTTCGTCCCAAGTTAGTCTCCTTCTAAGGACGAACTTAGACAAACCTTAGAATGAGACTAACGAGACTAACGTGGGACGACTAAAGACAAACTTTAGTCTCATTCTAAGGTTTGTATAAGTTCATCCGAAGTTAGTCTAAGTTCATCCCAAGTTAGTCTCTTTCTAAGGACAAACTTAGATAAACCTTAGAATGAGACTAACAAAACTAACTTGGGACGAACAAAGACAAACTTTAGTCTCATTCTAAGGTTTGTATAAGTTCATCCCAAGTTAGTCTAAGTTCGTCCCAAGTTAGTCTCTTTCTAAGGACGAACTTAGACAAACCTTAGAATGAGACTAACGAGACTAACTTGGGACGAACAAAGACAAACTTTAGTCTCATTCTAAGGTTTGTATAAGTTCATCCCAAGTTAGTCTAAGTTCGTCCGAAGTTAGTCTCAATCTAAGGACGAACTTAGATAAACCTTAGAATGAGACTAACGAGACTAACTTGGGACGAACAAAGACAAACTTTAGTCTCATTCTAAGGTTTGTATAAGTTCGTCCCAAGTTAGTCTAAGTTTGTCCCAAGTTAGTCTCTTTCTAAGGACGAACTTAGACAAACCTTAGAATGAGACTAACGAGACTAACTTGGGACGAACAAAGACAAACTTTAGTCTCATTCTAAAGTTTGTATAAGTTCGTCCCAAGTTAGTCTCTTTTTAAGGGCGAACTTAGACAAACCTTAGAATGAGACTAACGAGACTAACATGGGACGAACAAAGACAAACTTTAGTCTCATTCTAAGGTTTGTATAAGTTCGTCCCAAGTTAATCTAAGTTCGTCCCAAGTTTGTCTCTTTCTAAGGATGAACTTAGATAAACCTTAGAATGAGACTAATGAGACTAACTTGGGACGAACAAAGACAAACTTTAGTCCCATTCTAAGGTTTGTATAAGTTCGTCCCAAGTTAGTCTAAGTTCGTCCCAAGTTTGTCTCTTTCTAAGGACGAACTTAGATAAACCTTAGAATGAGACTAACGAAACTAACTTGGGACAAACAAAGACAAACATTAGTCTCATTCTAAGGTTTGTATAAGTTCGTCCCAAGTTAGTCCCTTTCTAAGGACGAACTTAGATAAACCTTAGAATGAGACTAACGAGACTGACTTGGGACGAACAAAGACAAACTTTAGTCTCATTCTAAGGTTTGTATAAGTTCGTCCCAAGTTAGTCTAAGTTCGTCCCAAGTTTGTCTAAGTTCGTCCCAAGTTAGTCTCTTTCTAAAGACGAACATAGATAAACCTTAGAATGAGACTAACGAGACTAACTTGGGACGAACAAAGACAAACTTTAGTCTCATTCTAAGGTTTGTATAAGTTAGTCCCAAGTTAGTCTAAGTTCGTCCCAAGTTAGTCTCTTTCTAAGGACGAACTTAGATAAACCTTAGAGTGAGACTAATGAGACTAACTTGGGACGCAGAAAGACAAACTTTAGTCCCATTCTAAGGTTTGTATAAGTTCGTCCCAAGTTAGTCCAAGTTCGTCCCAAGTTAGTCTCTTTCTAAGGACGAACATAGATAAACCTTAGAATGAGACTAACGAGACTAACTTGGGACGAACAAAGACAAACTTTAGTCTCATTCTAAGGTTTGTATAAGTTCGTCCCAAGTATTTAATCTAAGTTCGTCCCAAGTTAGTCTCTTTCTAAGGACGAACTTAGATAAACCTTAGAATGAGACTAATGAGACTAACTTGGGACGAACAAAGACAAACTTTAGTCCCATTCTAAGGTTTGTATAAGTTCGTCCCAAGTTAGTCCAAGTTCGTCCCAAGTTAGTCTCTTTCTAAGGACGAACTTAGATAAACCTTAGAATGAGACTAACGAGACTAACTTGGGACGAACAAAGACAAACTTTAGTCTCATTCTAAGGTTTGTATAAGTTCGTCCCAAGTTAGTCTAAGTTCGTCCCAAGTTAGTCCCTTTCTAAAGACGAAGTTAGATAAACCTTAGAATGAAACTAACGAGACTGACTTGGGACGAACAAAGACAAACTTTAGTCTCATTCTAAGGTTTGTATAAGTTCGTCCCAAGTTAGTCTAAGTTCGTCCCAAGTTTGTCTCTTTCTAAAGACGAACTTAGATAAACCTTAGAATGAGACTAACGAGACTAACTTGGGACGAACAAAGACAAACTTTAGTCTCATTCTAAGGTTTGTATAAGTTAGTCCCAAGTTAGACTAAGTTCGTCCCAAGTTAGTCTCTTTCTAAGGACGAACTTAGATAAAGCTTAGAATTAGACTAACGCGACTAACTTGGGACGCACAAAGACAAACTTTAGTCTCATTCTAAAGTTTGTATAAGTTCATCCCAAGTTAGTCTCTTTCTAAGGACGAACTTAGACAAACCTTAGAATGAGACTAACGAGACTAACGTGGGACGAATAAAGACAAACTTTAGTCTCATTCTAAGGTTTGTATAAGTTCGTCCCAAGTTAGTCTAAGTTCGTCCCAAGTTAGTCTCTTTCTAAGGACGAATTTATATAAACCTTAGAATGAGACTAACGAGACTAACTTGGGACGAACAAAGACAAACTTTAGTCTCATTCTAAGGTTTGTATAAGTTCATCCCAAGTTAGTCTAAGTTCGTCCCAAGTTAGTCTCTTTCTAAGGACGAACTTAGACAAACCATAGAATGAGACTAACGAGACTAACTTGGGACGAACAAAGACAAACTTTAGTCTCATTCTAAGGTTTGTATAAGTTCATCCCAAGTTAGTCTAAGTTCGTCCCAAGTTAGTCTCAATCTAAGGACGAACTTAGATAAACCTTAGAATGAGACTAACGAGACTAACTTGGGACGAACAAAGACAAACTTTAGTCTCATTCTAAGGTTTGTATAAGTTCGTCCCAAGTTAGTCTAAGTTTGTCCCAAGTTAGTCTCTTTCTAAGGACGAACTTAGACAAACCTTAGAATGAGACTAACGAGACTAACTTGGGATGAACAAAGACAAACTTTAGTCTGATTCTAAGGTTTGTATAAGTTCGTCCCAAGTTAGTCTAAGTTCGTCCCAAGTCAGTCTCTTTCTAAGGACAAACTTAGATAAACCTTAGAATGAGACTAACGAGACTAACTTGGGACGAACAAAGACAAACTTTAGTCTCATTCTAAGGTTTGTATAAGTTCGTCCCAAGTTAGTCTAAGTTCGTCCCAAGTTAGTCTCAATCTAAGGACGAACTTAGATAAACCTTAGAATGAGACTAACGAGACTAACTTGGGACGAACAAAGACAAACTTTAGTCTCATTCTAAGGTTTGTATAAGTTCGTCCCAAGTTAGTCTAAGTTTGTCCCAAGTTAGTCTCTTTCTAAGGACGAACTTAGACCAACCTTAGAATGAGACTAACGAGACTAACTTGGGACGAACAAAGACAAACTTTAGTCTCATTCTAAAGTTTGTATAAGTTCGTCCCAAGTTAGTCTCTTTCTAAGGGCGAACTTAGACAAACCTTAGAATGAGACTAACGAGACTAACATGGGACGAACAAAGACAAACTTTAGTCTCATTCTAAGGTTTGTATAAGTTCGTCCCAAGTTAATCTAAGTTCGTCCCAAGTTTGTCTCTTTCTAAGGACGAACTTAGATAAACCTTAGAATGAGACTAATGAGACTAACTTGGGACGAACAAAGACAAACTTTAGTCCCATTCTAAGGTTTGTATAAGTTCGTCCCAAGTTAGTCTAAGTTCGTCCCAAGTTAGTCTCTTTCTAAGGACGAACTTAGATAAACCTTAGAATGAGACTAACGAGACTAACTTGGGACAAACAAAGACAAACTTTAGTCTCATTCTAAGGTTTGTATAAGTTCGTCCCAAGTTAGTCTAAGTTCGTCCCAAGTTAGTCCCTTTCTAAGGACGAGCTTAGATAAACCTTAGAATGAGACTAACGAGACTGACTTGGGACGAACAAAGACAAACTTTAGTCTCATTCTAAGGTTTGTATAAGTTCGTCCCAAGTTAGTCTAAGTTCGTCCCAAGTTAGTCTCTTTCTAAAGACGAACATAGAAAAACCTTAGAATGAGACTAACGAGACTAACTTGGGACGAACAAAGACAAACTTTAGTCTCATTCTAAGGTTTGTAAAAGTTAGTCCCAAGTTAGTCTAAGTTCGTCCCAAGTTAGTCTCTTTCTAAGGACGAACTTAGATAAACCTTAGAGTGAGACTAATGAGACTAACTTGGGACGCAGAAAGACAAACTTTAGTCTCATTCTAAAGTTTGTATAAGTTCATCCCAAGTATTTAATCTAAGTTCGTCCAAAGTTAGTCTCTTTCTAAGGACGAACTTAGATAAACCTTAGAATGAGACTAATGAGACTAACTTGGGACGAACAAAGACAAACTTTAGTCCCATTCTAAGGTTTGTATAAGTTCGTCCCAAGTTAGTCCAAGTTCGTCCCACGTTAGTCTCTTTCTAAGGACGAACTTAGATAAACCTTAGAATGAGACTAACGAGACTAACTTGGGACGAACAAAGACAAACTTTAGTCTCATTCTAAGGTTTGTATAAGTTCGTCCCAAGTATTTAATCTAAGTTCGTCCCAAGTTAGTCTCTTTCTAAGGACGAACTTAGATAAACCTTAGAATGAGACTAATGAGACTAACTTGGGACGAACAAAGACAAACTTTAGTCCCATTCTAAGGTTTGTATAAGTTCGTCCCAAGTTAGTCCAAGTTCGTCCCAAGTTAGTCTCTTTCTAAGGACGAACTTAGATAAACCTTAGAATGAGACTAACGAGACTAACTTGGGACGAACAAAGACAAACTTTAGTCTCATTCTAAGGTTTGTATAAGTTCGTCCCAAGTTAGTCTAAGTTCGTCCCAAGTTAGTCCCTTTCTAAGGACGAACTTAGACAAACCATAGAATGAGACTAACGAGACTAACTTGGGACGAACAAAGACAAACTTTAGTCTCATTCTAAGGTTTGTATAAGTTCATCCCAAGTTAGTCTAAGTTCATCCCAAGTTAGTCTCAATCTAAGGATGAACTTAGATAAACCTTAGAATGAGACTAACGAGACTAACTTGGGACGAACAAAGACAAACTTTAGTCTCATTCTAAGGTTTGTATAAGTTCGTCCCAAGTTAGTCTAAGTTTGTCCCAAGTTAGTCTCTTTCTAAGGATGAACTTAGACAAAGCTTAGAATGAGACTAACGAGACTAACTTGGGACGAACAAAGACAAACTTTAGTCTCATTCTAAGGTTTGTATAAGTTCGTCCCAAGTTAGTCTAAGTTCGTCCCAAGTTAGTCTCTTTCTAAGGACAAACTTAGATAAACCTTAGAATGAGACTAACGAGACTAACTTGGGACGAACAAAGACAAACTTTAGTCTCATTCTAAGGTTCGTATAAGTTCGTCCCAAGTTAGTCTAAGTTCGTCCCAAGTTAGTCTCAATCTAAGGATGAACTTAGATAAACCTTAGAATGAGACTAACGAGACTAACTTGGGACGAACAAAGACAAACTTTAGTCTCATTCTAAGGTTTGTATAAGTTCGTCCCAAGTTAGTCTAAGTTTGTCCCAAGTTAGTCTCTTTCTAAGGACGAACTTAGACAAACCTTAGAATGAGACTAACGAGACTAACTTGGGACGAACAAAGACAAACTTTAGTCTCATTCTAAAGTTTGTATAAGTTCGTCCCAAGTTAGTCTCTTTCTAAGGGCGAACTTAGACAAACCTTAGAATGAGACTAACGAGACTAACATGGGACGAACAAAGACAAACTTTAGTCTCATTCTAAGGTTTGTATAAGTTCGTCCCAAGTTAATCTAAGTTCGTCCCAAGTTTGTCTCTTTCTAAGGACGAACTTAGATAAACCTTAGAATGAGACTAATGAGACTAACTTGGGACGAACAAAGATAAACTTTAGTCCCTTTCTAAGGTTTGTATAAGTTCGTCCCAAGTTAGTCTAAGTTCGTCCCAAGTTAGTCTCTTTCTAAGGACGAACTTAGATAAACCTTAGAATGAGACTAACGAGACTAACTTGGGACAAACAAAGACAAACTTTAGTCTCATTCTAAGGTCTGTATAAGTTCGTCCCAAGTTAGTCTAAGTTCGTCCCAAGTTAGTCCCTTTCTAAGGACGAACTTAGATAAACCTTAGAATGAGACTAACGAGACTGACTTGGGACGAACAAAGACAAACTTTAGTCTCATTCTAAGGTTTGTATAAGCTCGTCCCATGTTAGTCTAAGTTCGTCCCAAGTTAGTCTCTTTCTAAAGACGAACATAGATAAACCTTAGAATGAGACTAACGAGACTAACTTGGGACGAACAAAGACAAACTTTAGTCTCATTCTAAGGTTTGTATAAGTTAGTCCCAAGTTAGTCTATGTTCGTCCCAAGTTAGTCTCTTTCTAAGGACGAACTTAGATAAACCTTAGAGTGAGCCTAATGAGACTAACTTGGGACGCAGAAAGACAAACTTTAGTCTCATTCTAAAGTTTGTATAAGTTCATCCCAAGTATTTAATCTAAGTTCGTCCCAAGTTAGTCTCTTTCTAAGGACGAACTTAGATAAACCTTAGAATGAGACTAATGAGACTAACTTGGGACGAACAAAGACAAACTTTATTCCCATTCTAAGGTTTGTATAAGTTCGTCCCAAGTTAGTCCAAGTTCGTCCCAAGTTAGTCTCTTTCTAAGGACGAACTTAGATAAACCTTAGAATGAGACTAACGAGACTAACTTGGGACGAACAAAGACAAACTTTAGTCTCGTTCTAAGGTTTGTATAAGTTCGGCCCAACTATTTAATCTAAGTTCGTCCCAAGTTAGTCTCTTTCTAAGGACGAACTTAGATAAACCTTAGAATGAGACTAATGAGACTAACTTGGGACGAACAAAGACAAACTTTAGTCCCATTCTAAGGTTTGTATAAGTTCGTCCCAAGTTAGTCCAAGTTCGTCCCAAGTTAGTCTCTTTCTAAGGACGAACTTAGATAAACCTTAGAATGAGACTAACGAGACTAACTTGGGACGAACAAAGACAAACTTTAGTCTCATTCTAAGGTTTGTATAAGTTCGTCCCAAGTTAGTCTAAGTTCGTCCCAAGTTAGTCCCTTTCTAAGGACGAAGTTAGATAAACCTTAGAATGAAACTAACGAGACTGACTTGGGACGAACAAAGACAAACTTTAGTCTCATTCTAAGGTTTGTATAAGTTCGTCCCAAGTTAGTCTAAGTTCGTCCCAAGTTTGTCTCTTTCTAAAGACGAACTTAGATAAACCTTAGAATGAGACTAACGGGACTAACTTGGGACGAACAAAGACAAACTTTAGTCTCATTCTAAGGTTTGTATAAGTTAGTCCCAAGTTAGACTAAGTTCGTCCCAAGTTAGTCTCTTTCTAAGGACGAACTTAGATAAAGCTTAGAATTAGACTAACGCGACTAACTTGGGACGCACAAAGACAAACTTTAGTCTCATTCTAAAGTTTGTATAAGTTCATCCCAAGTTAGTCTCTTTCTAAGGACGAACTTAGACAAACCTTAGAATGAGACTAACGAGACTAACGTGGGACGAATAAAGACAATTTTTAGTCTCATTCTAAGGTTTGTATAAGTTCGTCCCAAGTTAGTCTAAGTTCGTCCCAAGTTAGTCTCTTTCTAAGGACGAATTTATATAAACCTTAGAATGAGACTAACGAGACTAACTTGGGACGAACAAAGACAAACTTTAGTCTCATTCTAAGGTTTGTATAAGTTCATCCCAAGTTAGTCTAAGTTCGTCCCAAGTTAGTCTCTTTCTAAGGACGAACTTAGACAAACCATAGAATGAGACTAACGAGACTAACTTGGGACGAACAAAGACAAACTTTAGTCTCATTCTAAGGTTTGTATAAGTTCATCCCAAGTTAGTCTAAGTTCGTCCCAAGTTAGTCTCAATCTAAGGACGAACTTAGATAAACCTTAGAATGAGACTAACGAGACTAACTTGGGACGAACAAAGACAAACTTTAGTCTCATTCTAAGGTTTGTATAAGTTCGTCCCAAGTTAGTCTCTTTCTAAGGGCGAACTTAGACAAACCTTAGAATGAGACTAACGAGACTAACATGGGACGAACAAAGACAAACTTTAGTCTCATTCTAAGGTTTGTATAAGTTCGTCCCAAGTTAATCTAAGTTCGTCCCAAGTTTGTCTCTTTCTAAGGACGAACTTAGATAAACCTTAGAATGAGACTAATGAGACTAACTTGGGACGAACAAAGACAAACTTTAGTCCCATTCTAAGGTTTGTATAAGTTCGTCCCAAGTTAGTCTAAGTTCGTCCCAAGTTAGTCTCTTTCTAAGGACGAACTTAGATAAACCTTAGAATGAGACTAACGAGACTAACTTGGGACAAACAAAGACAAACTTTAGTCTCATTCTAAGGTTTGTATAAGTTCGTCCCAAGTTAGTCTAAGTTCGTCCCAAGTTAGTCCCTTTCTAAGGACGAGCTTAGATAAACCTTAGAATGAGACTAACGAGACTGACTTGGGACGAACAAAGACAAACTTTAGTCTCATTCTAAGGTTTGTATAAGTTCGTCCCAAGTTAGTCTAAGTTCGTCCCAAGTTAGTCTCTTTCTAAAGACGAACATAGATAAACCTTAGAATGAGACTAACGAGACTAACTTGGGACGAACAAAGACAAACTTTAGTCTCATTCTAAGGTTTGTAAAAGTTAGTCCCAAGTTAGTCTAAGTTCGTCCCAAGTTAGTCTCTTTCTAAGGACGAACTTAGATAAACCTTAGAGTGAGACTAATGAGACTAACTTGGGACGCAGAAAGACAAACTTTAGTCTCATTCTAAAGTTTGTATAAGTTCATCCCAAGTATTTAATCTAAGTTCGTCCAAAGTTAGTCTCTTTCTAAGGACGAACTTAGATAAACCTTAGAATGAGACTAATGAGACTAACTTGGGACGAACAAAGACAAACTTTAGTCCCATTCTAAGGTTTGTATAAGTTCGTCCCAAGTTAGTCCAAGTTCGTCCCACGTTAGTCTCTTTCTAAGGACGAACTTAGATAAACCTTAGAATGAGACTAACGAGACTAACTTGGGACGAACAAAGACAAACTTTAGTCTCATTCTAAGGTTTGTATAAGTTCGTCCCAAGTATTTAATCTAAGTTCGTCCCAAGTTAGTCTCTTTCTAAGGACGAACTTAGATAAACCTTAGAATGAGACTAATGAGACTAACTTGGGACGAACAAAGACAAACTTTAGTCCCATTCTAAGGTTTGTATAAGTTCGTCCCAAGTTAGTCCAAGTTCGTCCCAAGTTAGTCTCTTTCTAAGGACGAACTTAGATAAACCTTAGAATGAGACTAACGAGACTAACTTGGGACGAACAAAGACAAACTTTAGTCTCATTCTAAGGTTTGTATAAGTTCGTCCCAAGTTAGTCTAAGTTCGTCCCAAGTTAGTCCCTTTCTAAGGACGAACTTAGACAAACCATAGAATGAGACTAACGAGACTAACTTGGGACGAACAAAGACAAACTTTAGTCTCATTCTAAGGTTTGTATAAGTTCATCCCAAGTTAGTCTAAGTTCATCCCAAGTTAGTCTCAATCTAAGGACGAACTTAGATAAACCTTAGAATGAGACTAACGAGACTAACTTGGGACGAACAAAGACAAACTTTAGTCTCATTCTAAGGTTTGTATAAGTTCGTCCCAAGTTAGTCTAAGTTTGTCCCAAGTTAGTCTCTTTCTAAGGATGAACTTAGACAAAGCTTAGAATGAGACTAACGAGACTAACTTGGGACGAACAAAGACAAACTTTAGTCTCATTCTAAGGTTTGTATAAGTTCGTCCCAAGTTAGTCTAAGTTCGTCCCAAGTTAGTCTCTTTCTAAGGACAAACTTAGATAAACCTTAGAATGAGACTAACGAGACTAACTTGGGACGAACAAAGACAAACTTTAGTCTCATTCTAAGGTTCGTATAAGTTCGTCCCAAGTTAGTCTAAGTTCGTCCCAAGTTAGTCTCAATCTAAGGATGAACTTAGATAAACCTTAGAATGAGACTAACGAGACTAACTTGGGACGAACAAAGACAAACTTTAGTCTCATTCTAAGGTTTGTATAAGTTCGTCCCAAGTTAGTCTAAGTTTGTCCCAAGTTAGTCTCTTTCTAAGGACGAACTTAGACAAACCTTAGAATGAGACTAACGAGACTAACTTGGGACGAACAAAGACAAACTTTAGTCTCATTCTAAAGTTTGTATAAGTTCGTCCCAAGTTAGTCTCTTTCTAAGGGCGAACTTAGACAAACCTTAGAACGAGACTAACGAGACTAACATGGGACGAACAAAGACAAACTTTAGTCTCATTCTAAGGTTTGTATAAGTTCGTCCCAAGTTAATCTAAGTTCGTCCCAAGTTTGTCTCTTTCTAAGGACGAACTTAGATAAACCTTAGAATGAGACTAATGAGACTAACTTGGGACGAACAAAGATAAACTTTAGTCCCTTTCTAAGGTTTGTATAAGTTCGTCCCAAGTTAGTCTAAGTTCGTCCCAAGTTAGTCTCTTTCTAAGGACGAACTTAGATAAACCTTAGAATGAGACTAACGAGACTAACTTGGGACAAACAAAGACAAACTTTAGTCTCATTCTAAGGTCTGTATAAGTTCGTCCCAAGTTAGTCTAAGTTCGTCCCAAGTTAGTCCCTTTCTAAGGACGAACTTAGATAAACCTTAGAATGAGACTAACGAGACTGACTTGGGACGAACAAAGACAAACTTTAGTCTCATTCTAAGGTTTGTATAAGCTCGTCCCATGTTAGTCTAAGTTCGTCCCAAGTTAGTCTCTTTCTAAAGACGAACATAGATAAACCTTAGAATGAGACTAACGAGACTAACTTGGGACGAACAAAGACAAACTTTAGTCTCATTCTAAGGTTTGTATAAGTTAGTCCCAAGTTAGTCTATGTTCGTCCCAAGTTAGTCTCTTTCTAAGGACGAACTTAGATAAACCTTAGAGTGAGCCTAATGAGACTAACTTGGGACGCAGAAAGACAAACTTTAGTCTCATTCTAAAGTTTGTATAAGTTCATCCCAAGTATTTAATCTAAGTTCGTCCCAAGTTAGTCTCTTTCTAAGGACGAACTTAGATAAACCTTAGAATGAGACTAATGAGACTAACTTGGGACGAACAAAGACAAACTTTATTCCCATTCTAAGGTTTGTATAAGTTCGTCCCAAGTTAGTCCAAGTTCGTCCCAAGTTAGTCTCTTTCTAAGGACGAACTTAGATAAACCTTAGAATGAGACTAACGAGACTAACTTGGGACGAACAAAGACAAACTTTAGTCTCGTTCTAAGGTTTGTATAAGTTCGGCCCAACTATTTAATCTAAGTTCGTCCCAAGTTAGTCTCTTTCTAAGGACGAACTTAGATAAACCTTAGAATGAGACTAATGAGACTAACTTGGGACGAACAAAGACAAACTTTAGTCCCATTCTAAGGTTTGTATAAGTTCGTCCCAAGTTAGTCCAAGTTCGTCCCAAGTTAGTCTCTTTCTAAGGACGAACTTAGATAAACCTTAGAATGAGACTAACGAGACTAACTTGGGACGAACAAAGACAAACTTTAGTCTCATTCTAAGGTTTGTATAAGTTCGTCCCAAGTTAGTCTAAGTTCGTCCCAAGTTAGTCCCTTTCTAAGGACGAAGTTAGATAAACCTTTGAATGAAACTAACGAGACTGACTTGGGACGAACAAAGACAAACTTTAGTCTCATTCTAAGGTTTGTATAAGTTCGTCCCAAGTTAGTCTAAGTTCGTCCCAAGTTTGTCTCTTTCTAAAGACGAACTTAGATAAACCTTAGAATGAGACTAACGGGACTAACTTGGGACGAACAAAGACAAACTTTAGTCTCATTCTAAGGTTTGTATAAGTTAGTCCCAAGTTAGACTAAGTTCGTCCCAAGTTAGTCTCTTTCTAAGGACGAACTTAGATAAAGCTTAGAATTAGACTAACGCGACTAACTTGGGACGCACAAAGACAAACTTTAGTCTCATTCTAAAGTTTGTATAAGTTCATCCCAAGTTAGTCTCTTTCTAAGGACGAACTTAGACAAACCTTAGAATGAGACTAACGAGACTAACGTGGGACGAATAAAGACAATTTTTAGTCTCATTCTAAGGTTTGTATAAGTTCGTCCCAAGTTAGTCTAAGTTCGTCCCAAGTTAGTCTCTTTCTAAGGACGAATTTATATAAACCTTAGAATGAGACTAACGAGACTAACTTGGGACGAACAAAGACAAACTTTAGTCTCATTCTAAGGTTTGTATAAGTTCATCCCAAGTTAGTCTAAGTTCGTCCCAAGTTAGTCTCTTTCTAAGGACGAACTTAGACAAACCATAGAATGAGACTAACGAGACTAACTTGGGACGAACAAAGACAAACTTTAGTCTCATTCTAAGGTTTGTATAAGTTCATCCCAAGTTAGTCTAAGTTCGTCCCAAGTTAGTCTCAATCTAAGGACGAACTTAGATAAACCTTAGAATGAGACTAACGAGACTAACTTGGGACGAACAAAGACAAACTTTAGTCTCATTCTAAGGTTTGTATAAGTTCGTCCCAAGTTAGTCTAAGTTCGTCCCAAATTAGTCTCAATCTAAGGACGAACTTAGATAAACCTTAGAATGAGACTAACGAGACTAACTTGGGACGAACAAAGACAAACTTTAGTCTCATTCTAAGGTTTGTATAAGTTCGTCCCAAGTTAGTCTAAGTTTGTCCCAAGTTAGTCTCTTTCTAAGGACGAACTTTGACAAACCTTAGAATGAGACTAACGAGACTAACTTGGGACGAACAAAGACAAACTTTAGTCTCATTCTAAAGTTTGTATAAGTTCGTCCCAAGTTAGTCTCTTTCTAAGGGCGAACTTAGACAAACCTTAGAATGAGACTAACGAGACTAACATGGGACGAACAAAGACAAACTTTAGTCTCATTCTAAGGTTTGTATAAGTTCGTCCCAAGTTAATCTAAGTTCGTCCCAAGTTTGTCTCTTTCTAAGGACGAACTTAGATAAACCTTAGAATGAGACTAATGAGACTAACTTGGGACGAACAAAGACAAACTTTAGTCCCATTCTAAGGTTTGTATAAGTTCGTCCCAAGTTAGTC